>CAUYPK010165792.1:0-43434 GCA_963574355.1 Loris lydekkerianus | reverse complement strand
CTATAGGCGCGGAGTCCTGCTTCAGCTTTATTTTTTAATTTTTTGTAGAGACAGAGTCTCATTCTATCACCCTCGGTAGAGTGCCGTGGCATCACACAGCTCACAGCAACCTCCAACTCCTGGGCTTAGGCGATTCTCTTGTCTCAGCCTCCCCAGTAGTTAGAACTACAGGCGCCAGCCACAACCCCCGGCTACTTTTTATCGCAATTGTCAATGTTGTTTGGCAGGCCTGGGCTGGATTTGAACCCACCAGCTCTAGTGTTTGTGGCTGGTGCCCTAGCTCCTGAGCTACAAGCGCCAAGACTGTTGTTGTTGTTTTTAAATATTCTATCTGTTCAGCTTTTCCTTTCTTTCTTTTTTTTTTTTTTTTTTGCAGTTTTTGGCCAGGGCTGGGTTTGAACCCACCACCTCTGGCATATGGGGCTGGCTCACTACTCCTTTGAGCCACAAGCACCACCAGCTTTTCATTTCTTTTCTCTAGAAATAAAGATACTCAATGGGAGATCTCTTTGGTTCTGTTTGTTTTTTTTTTTAGTTTAATTTTTATTAAATCATAACTGTATACGTTTATGGTATACAATGTGATGATCTGATATACAATATGAAATACTTAAATCAAACTAACTAATATAACCATCACCTCACTTACTTATTTTTTGTGGTAAGACATTTATAATTTACTCTTAGTTGTTTTGAAATGTACCCTTGCATTGTGCACATTAGGTGAGATCCCACCAAATTCCCTTCCTCCTCCCTCACTCCCTCCCTCTCCCCCCTCCTTCTTTCCAGACTATATTTGTCTTTTATCATTCATATGAATGTGTAAGTGATTATATATTGGTTTCATAATAGTATTGAGTACATTGGATTTTTTTTTTTCCATTCTTGAGATACTTTACTAAGAAGAATATGTTCCAGCTCTATCCAGGTAAACATAAAAGATGTAAAGTTTCCCTCTTTTTTGTGGCTGAACACTATTCCATGATATACATATACCACAGTTTGTTAATCCATTCTTGTATTGATGGGCATTTGGGCTACTTCCAGACTAGGCAATTATGAATTGGGCTGCAATAAACATTCTGGCGGAAATGTCTGTTGGACACTGGAGTTGCTGACCCCACACATGGGCCTTGCTCCTCAGAGTCCTTGAGGCCTGGAAGTTTGTTTGTTTGTGAGTTTCAGAGCTTGGGACTTTGCTTTACATACTCCCTAAATGAGATTTCCAAATTTGCAAAATTCATGTTAAAATCTCCAGAGAACGAAGTTTCCTTGTAAGATCAGCAATTCTTTTGACTTCCTTAAAAAAGACAGGCAAAATATCTCTCTTGCTCACACTGCGCTACATTTCCACTTTACAGCACAGCTGGGCTCCAAGATGCTATGCCTGTGAAAAAGGAGAAGGTAGCATGCTGCCAACCTGCACAGCCGGGTCTGTGCTGCTGAGACCCAGGGCCGGGATCCAAATCATCAAATCCCAACACATTTGGAGGTCAGCACAGCCTGAACCACACATTCCGTCACTCGGGGTCCTGGTCAGCTTCCTCGTTCATTTCCTGGCAGTCAGGAACACACGAGTCCAGAGCACTGGCTGAGCTTCCAAACTTGCATTCTCTGTTTAAATAAATTATCACTGTAACATTGGGAGATAGTTGTTATTCTTCTCATTTTCACTGATAAGGAAGGTAAAAATGATGAGGATAATGTGACCGGTGAACCCTCCACTGTTACACTCCCTGCACACTGTAACCACAGCTCACACAACATACTTCCTTTCACAATTTGGAGGAAGTATAATTGAAAACACAATCTCCCAAACCATAAGATCCATCCATGCAAATAATAAAAAAAAAACTGTTTTATTATTAGATAAGCATTATACTATAATATAGTAAGCAAAATTGTTTTATTATTGAATAAGTATCATACCATAACGTCTTGAGACCCTGGGATAAAACCGACTTGGTCATGATGTATAATTTGTTTGATGTGTTGCTGGATTCTGTTTGTTAGGATCTTGTTGAATATTTTTGCATCTATATTCATTTCTATATTCTTTTCTTGTTGGGTCTTTTCCTGGTTTGGGGATCAGGGTGATGTTTACAAGGGTATATGTAAAACAGTAAATGTAGAATGTAAATGTCTTAGCATAATAACTAAAAAAACGCCAGGAAGGCTATGTCAACCAGTGTGATGAAAATGTGTCAAACGGTCTATGAAGCTAGTGTATGATGCCCCACGATCATATCAATGTACACAGCTATGATTTAATTAAAAAAAATAAATTAAAAAATTTTAAAAAAAGTATTATACCATAAATGAAATTGTTAGTTTTTATTGAATATGTTCATAGAGTAGGAAGACAGAGATCTTGTTCACCCCTTGTCTAGCTGGGCACAGACAACTCCCTCCAAGTTCTCCAGAAAAAAATTATAAATAGTCCTCCAGTACGGGAACTTGGCAACACTATTTGTCACACATAGTTCATACCAAATTCACTCGGTAATTTGGGTGGTAATCTGAGTTAGCTAGTTGGTCTGATTTTTAAAAAGAAAGAATGAAAACTCCTATCAATGTGACGGGAGGTATTTTTGCAACCTGGGGCCAGTGCTGCCAATGTTAGGTTCCTGCTCCCACATGGAAACTGGGAGACAGGGCTGCTCTCTCCTTCAGTTGCTCAGTTTCCAAAGAGTTGGCTCCCAGGTCCTTGAGAAGGACCTTCCCGGGTTTTAAAGCTGGCAAGAAGTTTATTTAGCTTTTAAACAGATTAATCTGCCATTCAAATGGGGCAAATAAAGAAGTTACTACAAGTTATCCAGAGTAGATGCTCTAATAAAAGGCAGGAAATGTCTCTTCCTTGCCTTTTATTTAAATAAAAGGCTCAAAAACTAAGCCTTTCATTTTAAACTTGGGTTTCCCATTATGGCACCCAGCACAGAGGAAGGCTTCAGAGTCAGGATAATGAGTCTGGGCCCCAGAGCAGCCAGCCCTGTCTCTGGGGCTTTCTGGGCCCTCAGGACTGCTGGCGATAGGCCAGTCACTCTGCTGACCTCCACTCTTTGCTTCTAAATGGTTCCTGTGAGTGGACAGAGGACTCAATAGTTGAGGTATGTATGGCTTTAATACAAGTGTCAAGTTACCTATCTCCTCCTTTTTACTTCTTTAAAAATCTTAAACTGCCCAT
Organism: Loris lydekkerianus; assembly: GCA_963574355.1. NCBI lineage: Eukaryota > Metazoa > Chordata > Mammalia > Primates > Lorisidae > Loris > Loris lydekkerianus. The sequence goes on along the minus strand of CAUYPK010165792.1, from coordinate 40,250 downwards.
CCTCAAAGATGCTTTAATTGCATATTAAGAAATCCTACAGGAGTGGACCAGTTTATAGCTAATTGTTTACTCTTTATACTTTCTTTAACAGATAAAGGAGAAGAAACTAGAAGGATAAATGGGGAAAGGAAAATGTTATCCATTCATTTCCTCAGTTTTCACCTATAAAAACGTCAGTGAGTGCTTCAGTTGTCATGTTTGTGGCAGTGACAGGGAGTTACCCTTGCTAGCATCTGTATGCCTCACGCTTTCATAGTCATTATTAGTGTTCATTTGTTCCACAATTCTAAAAAAGCAGGAATTAGTGTTTCCCTGAGCAAAAAAAAAAGCTCAACTTTAGTAAACTGTCTGGGTGGAGAAGCAAAAAAGCTCAACTTTAGTAAACTGTCTGGGTAGAGGTTCTTACAAAAACAATCCTGCCTGACTCTCAACTCCCAGCTTTTGTTGCTATAGAAAAATGCTTGAGCTGAAGATATTTTCAATAATTAGTTTTTGTTCTTTAAACTTTGAATTTTTTATATCATAAGTTAACATTTTTATGTTAAAAATCTGTTTACCTTTTACTCTGTGACTCCTCTAATTGCTTCAAAGCTGAGAATCTTTCGTCTTCCCTGAGACAATTCTGTTTTTTGCTAGTTTTTAAAACCTCCTTTTTTGCATGGAATTCTTTAACGTAGTTGACTTCAATTTCAGATTATGGTAGAAGGTGTACGTGCCATGATGCCCCTCCAAGATTGCAATCCAATTATTCCAAGAACAACATGAAATAATTCTTCTCCCTCTTTCTTTCTGAGAAAGTTACTCCAGCAATTTTCAGGTACTCCTGTGAGTTCCTTCGTTTTCTTTGGTCTATGTTTCTTTACCTTTGCTTTAATGCTCTTTTATGGATCTTAGCTCTACAGCTCCATCCAAAGAACTCGAATTCCTTGATTGTTGCTATTTTGTGTCAGAATCTCTGATAATTTTGTGCATATACTTTCCCATTATCTTTATGGGTCTTTTTCCTCCAATGTTATATTCGCCCCAGAGAACTTCTAACACTTTTAGAGAGTTGGATTTGCATTCAGCCCACAGGTTAATCTGGGGAGAGCAATCTTGTTTTGCACTATTCCACCTTTCTGCCCCTGACTGTAGCCCATCTCTCTCCACTGCTTTCCTTTCCTCCTGACACGTCCTTCCCTTGTGGCTCCTGCAGCGCTCATTAATCCCATCCTCCTGTGCATTGTGTGGTTTTTGTCTCTGTTCACAAGTGGACAGCTTTCCTCATCACTCTCAGACAGGTGTTCCTGGGGGAGCGAGCTTCTTTATTTGACGTATTTGCTGTGAAGTGCGTTTTTAAACTCTCTCAGTTTGTTTTTGTAAAAACTATGGCAAACACCTGCCCATCACCAGCTACACAAAGGATCCTCTGACTGCCGGCCGCCAGGCGCCCATCTGGGTTCCCAGACACACAGACAAGTGCTCAGAGCAACTCTGACAGCCCCTCTGTCCATGGCAAGGGCCCTGGGATGCTGCCCAGGGGTGTGGCTGAGCCTGGTGGTGGGATGTGGGGTGAGATAGACGCTGAATTGGGACGTGTGGCCACAGTTTCCCTTCCCCCCGAGCCAGCACATTCAGGGAAGGCCCCACTGTCTAGTCAGCCATCCCGAGCTGTGTGCGCCATAGAGCTCAGGGATCTGAAACAGAGTCTGTCTCGTTGTTAAACCTCACATTTATCTTAAAATAGTGAGGAGAAGAAAAAAACCTCTATGACCTATTTCAGCTCCACAGATTCCAAAATTAGGGTGGCCTGGCCTCCTGTCTATGCAGGGCCTGGCCTCCTGTCTACGCAGGGCCTGGCCTCCTGTCTACGCAGGGCCTGGCCTCCTGTCTACGCAGGGCATGTTCTGCATTTGACGCTTTTGCCCTGCATCCTGCATCGCTTTGTCAGGATGCCCTAAATGTTATGTATTCAGCTTTCTTTTTTCCAATAAATTACAAAAACTCACCAGTTAGAGCTAAATTGCAGTAATTGGAGCCTGAATCACTGTGATGGCACCACTAATGGCAATCCAGGCCTCTACCGTCAAGGTCTGAAGAGCCCTGTGGTCTGGCCTGTGGCATGAGGAAGGGCTGAGAATTAAAAGTACTTAGTTTTCATATTCCAGACAGTAAAAGACTATTGTTTGGCCAAAGTCCCAAGTCATGAACAAGTCACCGCTTCTAATCTAACTTCAGATTGGTCCACGTGCTCTAAAGACCAGCCAGTCACGACCAGCCCCTGTCCCAAGCCAGGCTTCTGGGATTGAGTAAGTCAGTGATGCCCCAAACTGTCAATAAACCCGAATTGCACTCCCTGAGCTCCAGGCTCCCTAAAACCCTAGACGAGATCAGCGTGGCTTTGATAGGGAAGCATGAGAAACGTAGCTCCCCTTCCCAGGCATATAGGAAGCACCTTGATTTACATCTGATACCGAGTTCAATTTATTTCTAGTTCATAAATCCATAATCATTTCACCTGTTCAAACTTCAGACCCATGAGGAAGAAATGTGCCCAGGCAGCTGCGAGATTAAGGAGCTCCATCTTTTTTGTTTGTTTTACAGACAGGGTCTCACTCTATTGCTCAGGCTGGAATGAAATGGTCCATTCATAGTTCACTGAAACCTCAAACTCCTGGGCTCAAGAAATCCTACCGCATCAGCCTCCCAAGTAGTGACTACAGGTGTGAGCTGTTTGTTTTTTTTTTAATAAGAGATGGAATCTCACTATGTTGCCCAGGCTGGTCTTAAACTCTTGGCCTCAAGATCCTCCAGCCTCAGCCTCCCAAAGTGCTGCAATTACAGGTGTGAGCCCCTGTATTTGATATGTGTAGTTGAGCCCCCAGATGCCAAAATGCAAGTGCAAATTTTGTGATAAAAATTTCTAAACACTAGGCATATACTAAGCAGAAAAAAATACTTTGAAGCTCTTTGTTCAGTTTCAATACGGTGGAAAGTCAGATATAAACTAACATAAGCTAACAGCTAAGCATAAAAGACGTAAGATTTCCTTAACTAGTACCAAAGAAAATGATAAAATAACTTTTTGTGCTTTCGGGAATTCACTGAAGAAGATAAAATAATGGCTGAAGTTGTGATGACTTCCCCGCTGTGTACCACCGTCAGTCTTTCAGCTCCAATGACTGCCTTAACATACTGCTGCCAAAAGTATTTTCTCATTCACACACTGCAAGCAAATTTTCAAGAGCCAGCACAAAATCTCCTGCAATAATAAGAAATGTAACCACTCCATTTACTATCACAGAGACTATCAAAGTTCTACCAACCTCACCTTTTTATAGCACAGACCCAGAGGCGAGATGCAAGTAATCACAAGGCGGAAAAAATACTTCTCTTTGCTCAGGCAGTACTTTTCTCCTGAAAAAGCCTTGTTTCTAGGGCCATCCCTAGTAAGATTTCTCACAAAGGAGACATCAGTAACAATAGCAAATTTTTGCAGAGATTCTCTTATTAACTTCATAGTTAATGAAAAAGAAATGTACTGCTTTTTGTGGAGATAATACAAATACATCTTTTGGGGGATGTTTGTATAAAAGTGCAGGAGCCAATGTTTATTCAAAGTGGAATAAGAAATTATTCCATGAAGCGTGGCTGTCCTGCGTAACGCAATATGTCCATACTCCGCATAATGCTACTCAAACACCGACTAATGTTCTTTCTATTGACATCAAAGTAGGTATGGTGAAATCACTCTCTAACTTCAGCATTCATGCAGTTTGAACTAAGCAATTAAAGAACTTTGGTGGTTTTTCTGGGCATCTAGTAGTGTCCAATTCACTCACCTTCAAAAACCTGTTGTCTCTAGCAAATTCAGTTGAGAGAATCCCCAATTTATTTGAAGCACTGAAATCACACTTTAATTATAAAGAAAAGGCACCAAACTTTCTTGACTTTATAAATAATTTACTGAGTGAAGCTTGTTTATTTCTTGCTCGAGTTTTCAATATCCCCTTAGCAATGGGATTATACAAACTGACAGAAGAGCAGTGTTATTGAAGCATTCCATTGCTTAAAGGAATGGTGAATACATAAGAAATGACTGAAGAAATATTTAGCCCCGTAAGTGTCAAGGTTGCTCTTCAAAGGGACAACATTAATTATAAGCAGAAAAGGAAATTCTGACTCAAAGAGGATAATCAGGATGGCATTTGCCATGACAATCTTTGAAATGGATTTCACCTCTTTATGATTTCTTTAATTTTACATAGATATATCTAATGCTCTTCTAGCCTGAGAACAGGCAAAAACATCGTGTGTTGTGTTGAAGGGAATAAAAATTGATTGTGATGCTGTTTTTATTGATGGTGGGGAACAACATCTTAAAAAATTGATGAACAAGAGATGCAAGGGAATCTCGATGAATGAAAAAGCAAGCTGTAGCGTAGAAGGTGGTATTATGCACCTCAATAAGCCACAGCCAAAGGGTGGTCTTCAGAGCTGCAAACTTTATGCCAGTATATGTTCAAGTGCACTAGATCATAATGCTAATGTTGAGTGTGCTCTTATTAATGTATGCCCAGTGGGCAAAAGAATGAAAGAGTGGATGTGACCATGGTGTCAATAGAAGGTATGTTACACTTGAAATGGAAAATGGGCTGTAACTGCAAGCAATTTTATAAGCAAATTCTACAAAATAAGAAATTGCTAAGGAGAATCAAATCATCAGGGAAATGTAAATAAAGAGAGATAGATAACTTGGATACTTATAATTTATTTCAGATAAACAAAGAATAATTCTTAGTATATCTATACAATATTTTTCTTTATTTCAATGAATATATGAATAGGTAATTAAAATTAACTGCAATGAACATCAGCACTTGTTTGATATAAATCTAGTGGCCCAGCCCTGACAGAACTTATCAATTTCACCTCTCCTCTTACATTGCATTTTCTAGAGACAAGTATGGCCTTTATATTGACAAAAAAAAAAAAAAGTAATAGCCTAAATCTGTCCTTCAGCATAACTGATAATCAAATGAATTTGATTAACCTCACAAAATGTGAGCAGAAATTATTATTAAAGTCTTCAATTTAGGAAAAATTAATAAAAGGCTTGATAGACTATTCCCCTTAAATTGATCAGAGGATCTTAGGTTGGACTACTACAACAAAAATCCTATAGACAGGGTGGCTTAAACAATGTGATTTAATTTCACACGATCTGGAGGCTGAGAAGTTCAAGGTCAAGGTACTGGTTGATTTGGTTTGTGCTGAGGGTTCTCCTGACTTATGAACAGCCACCTTCTCACTAATTCCTCTCATGGAGAAAAGAAGTGAGAGAACACTCCAATGTCTCTTATAAAAACATTTATATCATCATGAAAGCTTCACCCTCATAATGTAATCACCTTATATAGGCCCTACTTCCAATTACCGTCATGTTGGGGGTTAGGGCTTCAACAAATGAATGGTGGCAGGGTACAGACATTCAGTCCATAGCACAGAAGTTTACCTATTCCATATTTTTTTAAGAATTTCAAAGGAGTTCTGAAAATATTACGTACACACACACATATATATACATGCATATATATATACATATATAAAAAAATTCTAAAGTCAAATGGCTCAACTGCTTTCTCCCAGCCTTTTCCACTCCATGGGCCACTTGGCAGTCTGGAGAGCACTAAGAGCTGAGCAGAAGCCCTCTGCATGTTCTTGCCTTGGAGATGATGGGATGGCTGGAACCACAGTGGCCATTCTGTGGCTATGAGGAACAGGCCAAGAGGTTTGCTAAGAGAACAGTCCTGACACAACTAAGCTTCTGAGCTGCGCTCCAGACATTTTGTTTTATTTGTGCTGTCGGAGCTGCTCTTCTGTTACTTATATCTGTAAATATTTCAGAGCCCAATAATGGGTCATGGGCAATATCAATGCCTAGGCAAGTGGCATATCCTTGTGTGGGGAATACAGACAAGAGGTTTGACTTGAATGGCCAAATAGTGAAGTAGTGAAGACCCTAAAGAGCTCAAGGGGCCAGGGCCCTGGAAAATGCATACCTTTTTTTTTTTTTTTTTAAGAGTTTATGGCCGGGGCTGTGTTTGAACCTGCCACCTCTGGCATATGGGGCCAGTGCCCTACTCCTTTGAGCCACAGGTGCCACCCAATGCACACCCTTTTTTATTTTAAAAAGCACATTTAGTCCTAAAAGGGAATTGTTAATGATATTTTAAAATATACTTGAAAACATGCAGTTTTCAATTTTAAAATCTTAAACTGATGTGGTAACGAATTACAAAATAAAATTTGAAGCTTAAAAATATAAAGACAAATATGGAGACTATGTTTCAGGCTACACTTTAAAATACAAATATTGTGATGTTTATAAGTGTAGCCCATAGGTCAATGTGTGTGTGTTTCTATCAATTTGCTGGACTTAACGGACATATTCTGGCACATTAAGCAAAAGAACCTTTCTAATTCTTTTTGTGAGCACCATTCAGGCTGTCAGAAGGAAGACGCTGTTTCACAACTTATAATTAGAGGAACCACTTCCAGTTGCATCAGGACTACAAGGACTAAGGATGTAGCTGTGATGAGAAGCAATAGGCCCCAAACAAGCCTGGTGCCATCCAGCCAAGGAAGCCACTGTCCCTGCAGGGAGAGCAGGCAGCTGAGGGAGCCCAGTGCTCCTGAATGACTGAGCAGTAAGCTGTTCAGAGGCAATGTGAGTGGAAGACTTCACCAACAATGCTTTAAGGCAAGAGTGTCCAACCTGCAGCCCGTGGCCACACAGATTATCTGAAGACTGTTTTGTGTATCTGTGATGTCAAATATCACAAAAATTATGCACAGACCTTTTCCTTTGCTCATTGGTTTTCCTTAGTGTTTGTGTATTTAATGTGTGACCCAAGACAACTCTTTTTCTTCCAAAAGAAAAAGCAGAAAAGAAAAGAGTTGGACACCCCTTCTAGGGTTTGCCTGAAGCTGTGATTAGAAACAGTGCTTCTTGCCTTTTCCTCTTTCCTGCAATTCCTCACAATAACTGAATCGGCTTTGGCCATGTAAGGGCTACTCACACAGGTGGCCTTCAGGGCAGGTATTTGGGACAAGCAAAACCAGTTGATTCTGACTTTACCACCCTCTGGTTATAAGACCTGGATGTATCACTTACATGCTTTGTACCTCCATTTCCTCATTTGTAATTGGGGATAGGTGGTTCTGATATTGTAAGATTGAAGGAAAGAGCACATGAGGTCATTCTTAAGTGCAGGAGTGTCTGGCCTACAGTCAGAGAATCTAAGCACTGTTTCAGAGCCCCAGCAGCCCTGAGAGTGGCAGTCCACACCCGGAGGGAGATCTCCTTCCTCTCCCTTGTTCCTGCTTCTCTGCTCACCACTATCTCCCCTAAGCATAGAGACTCCTTATTGGATCCAGGGGTGATCAATGGCTCCCCTAAGAACCCCATCTCACCCTTCTGCAAATTGGGAGCTCCTGGGCCACACATCTAAGTTGTTAGTCTCTGGGGATACTGGAGAGTGACTCTAATGTGATTAGGACCACACCCTTGACCGTATCACCTTGAATTTTACCCCTGTGATGCAAAATGGCAAATCAGCCCTCAGGGACATCTCACAGTTCCATGATGCTGAAGACAAAATACATCATTGAACCTGTTTTGGAAAATGTGAATAAATTTAAATGTGTTTTATTGTATTCCTGGGATTGTTTGGAAGCAGCTTATCAAGTTTGCAGATCATACGTAGTATTCACTGTATTGGTCTGGGGGTGGATGCCTATCCTGCATCTAAAATGATGCCTCATCACTCCTGGGAAAGGCCTCCTCTCTGATTGGAATAAATGCAAAGTCTTGAGTATTTTCTCCCAAAAAGTCTCCAAAATCACAAACACTAAGTGAAGAGAAACCATTCAGGAGCTAGTGTGATGATGTTCCTCCTGACCAAAGTTGGGTTAATGAGATCACTAGAAAGAATAATGACTGTCGTTGACTAAGACACATTTATTTTATAAAAACCCATGACCCTATAGAATAATTCTCATGAATGGACTAACAAATTGTGGTACATGTATACCATGGAATATTATGCAGCCTTAAAGAAAGATGGAGACTTTACCTTTCATGTTTACATGGATGGAGCTAAAACATATTCTTCTTAGCAAAGTATCTCAGGAATGGAAGAAAAAGTATCCAATGTACTCAGCCCTACTATGAAGCTAAATTATAGCTTTCACATGAAGGCTATAACCCAACTATAGCACAAGACTATGAGGAAAGGGACAAAGAAGGGGAAGGGAGAGGGGAGGTTAAGGTGGAGGGAGGGGAATGGGTGGGGCCACACCTACATCTTAGAATGAGTACAGGTGAAACTGACTAAATGCAGAATACAAATGTCTACATACAATAACTAAGAAAATGCCATGAAGGCTACGTTGAACAGTTTGATGAGTATATTTCAGATTGTATATGAAACCAGCACATTGTACCCCTTGATTACACTAATGTACACATTTATGAGTTAACAATAAAAAAAGAAAAAAAAGAATAATTCTCAAAGAAGAGAGCAAAAACTTTCTGCCATAATTGGTCTCTGTTGGAAACAAGTGTTGTTAAACCAACTCTTTCCTCTGAAAATTCACAATTAGGCAAGAAAAATGAAGCATGCTACCTTTCTAGCAGAATTCATATATGGGGTTACTGAATAGCCAAAGCTAATGAGAAAACATTTTTCTTTATGAAATGATATCTACCAATAAACAAAACTGATAAAATAAGAAAGTCCCCTTTACCATCACTAACAAATAGTTTATTCAGGCAAGGTTTACTCAGGGATGTTAGGGGGGTGAAGGGACGCTGGGTATTCTCAGGGTCCCAGCCATGCATCCCACAGATTTCCTGCCATCACTAAGGGAAGATACAGTGTTTGTTATAGGGCAGGGTTCAGGTTGTCAACACTTAACCCAGGGAGCTATTTTAGCATCCTCAATGGTGAAGCCACCAGGCAACCCACAGCACATGGTATGTGGTACAAGATTACAGGCCTGGTCTTGTCAGCAAGTCAACACAATGAAAAAGGGAGGTGGGAAGAGGGGTTAGCTCGAAAGAGATGTAATAAATATAAAACAAAAAAAGCTGTTTCTTTGATCTTATCCAAACCATATTTTAAAGACATCTTGGAGAGAAATGGAGAGATTTGACATTCAAATGGGTATTAGATAATATTAAGAAATGATTGTTAATATTCTTAGATATGAAGGACAGAATTGGGGTTATATAGGAAAATGTCCTTAATATTTAAAGGAGAAAAGGAAAGTCACTGGAGTAAAATACCAGAATGTGAGCAAAAACACTTTGGCTAAAAAATAATAGTTGTAGTAAATAGAGCAACATGTTAACAACAAAATCTAGGCAATAAATCTGAATGTTTATTTTCACATTCAACGTACTCTCTTGTATGTCTGAAAAATTTCATAATAAAAAGGGAAAAAAAGAAAAGGTCCTATGGCTGAACAGTAGCTCATTGGCAAAAGATGTAAGAGACTTCGTGAACTGCAAGGAGATAAAAGGTGACCATGTTTAAATCTTTTATCTAGTGAGAATCAATTTTTGTTGGTGGTGAAAGTTGAGGGTCCAGATTCAGTCTTCTACAGATTGCTAGCCAGCTCTCCCAGCACCATTTGTTAAATAGGAAATCTTTTCCCCAAAGTATGTTTTTGTTAGGCTTATCAAAGATCAAATGATGATATGTGGCTGGGTTCATCTCTAGATTCTCTATTCTGTTTCATATATTCTACCTATCTGTTTTTGTGCCAGTACCATGCTGTTTTGATCACTGTAGATTTGTAGTATAATCTGAAGTCTGGTAACATGAAATATTAGAAAAGAATGCAAGGAAAATGCTTGAAGATATTGGCCGAGGAAAATGTTTTATGAGGAGGATCCCCCCACTCCCACCCCACCCCCCACCCCAGCAATTGAAGCAGCACCAAAACTATATTGCTGGGATCAGATCAAGATAAAAAGCTTTTGCATAGCTAAGGGCACTGTAAACAAAGCAAACAGACAGCCTTCAGAATGGGAGAAGATTTTTGCAGGTTATGTTTCCAACAAAGGTCTGATAACTAGAATCTACAAAGAACTCAAATTAATCAATAAGAACAAACAAACCCATTTCTTTGTGGCCAAGAGACTCAAACAGAAACTTCTCTGATGATGACAGGCAAAAGGCCAAGAAACACATGAAAAAATGGCTCATCATCATTAATCATCAGAGAAATGCAAATCAAAACCATGTTGAGATATCACCTAACTCAAGTAAGGTTAGCCCACATCACAAAATTCCAAAACTATGGTGTTGGTGTAAATGTGGAGAGAAGGGAACACTTCTACACAGCTGGTGGGATTGCAAACTAATACAGTCTTTTTGGAAAGAAGTATGGAGAATTCTCAAAGAACTAAAAATTGGTCTACTGTTTGATTCTGTAATATCACTACTAGGTATCTACCCAGATGAACAAAAATCATTTTACAACAAAGACATTTCCACCAGAATGTTTATTGCAGCCCAATTCATGATTGCCAAGTCTTGGAAGCAGCCCAATGCCCATCAATCCATGGAGAAACAAACTTTAGTATATGTACACCATGGAAGACTAAGCAGCCATAAAAGGATGGAGACTTTCCATCTTTTTTGTTTATCTGGATGGAGCTGGAACATATTCTTCTTAGTAAAGTATACAATGGGAAAAAGAATGGGAAAGAAAAGTACCAAATGTACTTAATACTGTGATGAAACCAATGTATAATTACTTATACATTCATATGAATGACAAAACACAAATATAGTCAGAAAAGAAGGAAGGGAGACGAGAGGGGGGAGGAGAGGTGAGAGGGCGAGTGGAGGGAGGGCATTTGGTGGGATCTTACCTGATGTGCATAATTCAAGGGTACATTTCAAAACCACTAAAAGTTTATTATAAATGTGTTGTTATGTTAATCAGTTTGATTTAAGCATTCCACATTGTATATCAAATCATCACATTGTACCCCATAAATGTATACAGTTATGGTTTAATAAAAATTAAGTAAAAAAAGAGATAGAATCATAAAAATAAAAAGTAAATGGCCTTTTTTGACATACTAATTGCCTTCAATAAAAGGAGACTCTGCTTCTAAAAAAAACAATAAAATAAAATTAGCTTTCCATAATAATTATCCCCCCAAAATAAAGGTGACATATGGTGTCAGGCAGTGATCTGTAACAGCTGCCGGTCCCTCTGTGGAAACATGGTGTCCAAGCTAAAGACAGAGATTGTCCTGGGTTGATCTGCCCAGAGGACTGGAAGGAATAAACCAGACAACTTGCAGCATGGAAAGGTGGTTAGGGACTAGAAACCAGGCCCTGGGCAGAAATGGCAAATAGATTTAGTGTGGGGGCCTCCTTGGGGCTTTTCTCAGATTCCCCTTCCAGGTTGGCAGGGAAGAGTGCTCTGAACAAAGGGTCCCAGAAGATCCCATTTGGCCCACCACCCCCATGGGGAGAGAAGTTATGGAGTAGGATTTAGAATGTATACCTCCTGAATTTAAAAAGAAACACAAAGAGAATGTTTTGGATTTGATGTCAAAACTAGTGTCATGCAACATGCAAATGGCCCTGCGGGCCAGGCCTTCGGCTGAGAGGAGATTCCAAACTATTTATGAGGCTCTTGCACACCAGCCTAGAGCACACAGCCCCTCTCACATTCCTAGAGTGGGGTGCGGACAGTTCTGCCTACCCAGACAAGACCTCGCTGTGGTAGGATGGGCCTATGCTGACTGCCTGTCAGTGTCCAGCCAGTACTAGGAGATGGCGGCTAGGTCCATCAAGCTTTATATTATCAGAAGGCCAGCAGCGAGAGTAGCCGCTCCAAGACTGTTCTGCCTCAATTACGATTCTAATAATTTTTATAATGGGATACAAGGAAACAAATCTCGAGCAGTTTTAGGTTCGCAGCAAAACTGAGAAGAAAGTGCAGAGTTCCTATAAATCCCTCCACACTCTCCCATGTCACTTTCACTATCAACACTGGGCCCTATAGTGATACGCTTGTTGCAACTGATGAACCTACATTAACATGTCATTGTCATCCAAAGTCCATAATTTACATTAAGTTTCTCCCCTGTTGTACCCCTGTTGTACAAGTGTTTAATGACACACATCCACCATTCCAGTGCCACGCAGAACCGTCTCCCTGCTCTAAAAGACCTGTTCATACCTCTGTACTCCACCTGTTCATACGTCTCTCCACCAGTTCATCCCTCTCTCTTCCCATGGTTTTGACTTTTCCAGAATACCATATAGTTGGAATTATAAAGTATATCACCTTTCAAATTGACTTCTTTTATTCAGCAATATGCACTTAATGTTCCTCTATGCCTTTTACTGGCTTGATAGCCTATTTGTTTTTAGTGCTGCATAGTATGTATGCCACTGTCTGGACACGCTGAAGCTTATCCCCTCACTCTCTGAAGGTTTTTGGCAATTACCAATAAATGGTACTGTAAACATCTATGTGCGAGTATTTGTGTAGACATAAGTTCACAACTCCTTTGGGTAAATACCAAGGAGTGCAATTGCTGGATTGTAAATCTATGCTTAGGTTTAAGAAAAACTGTTAATTTGTTTTTCGAAGTCACTGTACCAGTCTGCATGTTCACCAGCAATGAGGGGGAGTTCCTACAGCTCCACATCCTTGGCACCATTGGGCAGTGTCAGTGTTTTTGAATTTTTGCCGTTCTAATGGATGTGCAGGAGTATCTCATTGTAATTCACAACTCCCTCAGGACATACGATGTTGAGCATCTTTTCGTATGCTTATTTTCCACCTGTCTATCTTCTTTGATAAGGTATCTGGTCAGGTCTTTGCCCATTTTTTAATTGAGCTTTTCATTTTCTTACTGTTTAGTTATTGCTAAGAATTTTTTTGCATGTTTTGGGTAAGTGTACTTTATCAGACACGTCTTTTGCAAATATTTTCTCCCAGTCTGTGGCTTGTTTTCTCATTGTTTTGACATTGTCTGATACACATCAGAGGTATTTAATTTTAATGAAGTCCAACTTATCAATTATTTCTTTCGTGAATTGTGCCTATGGTGATGAATCTAAAAAGTCCCCACCGAACTCAAGGTCATCTGAATTTTCTCCTATGTTGCCTCCTTGGGTTTTACAGTCTTGCATTTTACATTGAGGTCTGTCATCCTTTTAAGTTAATTTTGGGGAAAGGTATAAGGTCTGTGTCTAGATTCATTTTCTTGCACGTGGATGTTCAGTTGTTGCACCATTGGTGGAAAAGACTGTCTTCTCTATTGTATTACCTTTGCTCATTTGTTAAATAGCTGTTGACTGTATTTATGTGGGTGAATTTCCAGGCTCTTTATTCTGTTCCATTAATTTATTTGTCTATTTTTTCACCAGTACCCCACTGCATAGTTAAGTATTGAAGTCAGGTAGTATCAGTCCTCTGAATTTGTTCTTCTCTACCTGTATTGTATTGGCTGTTCTGGATCTTTTGCTTCTCCAAGGAAAGTTTGTAGTAAGTTTACTGATATTCACAAAATAACTTTCTGTTATTTTGATTGAAATTGCAATAAATCTATAGATCAAGTTGGGAAGAATGACAGCTTGAAATATTGGGTCTTCCTATAGATCAGTGGTTCTCAACCTCCCCAGTGTTGCAATGTATTTTCATTGTTAAAAAGGGGTCGCGACCCATAGGTTGAGAACCACTGCTGTAGATGAACATGGAAAAGCTCTCCATCTATGTAGGGTTTTACTTCTTCAATCAGAGTTTTGTAGTTTTTCTCATATAAGTCTTAAACCTATTTTATTAGAATTACACCTATGTACAAGGTGTCCCAAAAAACACCCACGAAGTCTCCACACATAGGGAAAATGTAGCTATATGTACCTTTATTTACAAAATGTTCATTACGAAATTTTACAAAGAGGTGGCCAACACATAGAGAATATTTTGTAAAAATTACATTAATTGATTAGTAAATGTTAACCAGCTTTGCCTACCTGGAATAAATACTATATGGTCATGGTGTATAACACTTTTTATATATTATCACATTCAATTTGCTAATATTTTGTTGAAGATGTTCACATCATCATGAGACATGAGACTTAAGACATGTTCATGAGACACATTGGTCTATAGTTTTCTTATAAAATCTTAGGCTGGTTTTAGTATTCAGGTAATATTGGTTTCATTGAATGAGTTTGGAAGTATTCCTTCTGTTTCTATCCTCTGGAACAGATTTTAGAGAATTTGTATAATTTGTTACTTAAATGTTTGATAGTATTAACCAATGACTCATCTAGGAGAAGCGTGTTTTTAATCTCTATATATTTGATGATTTTTAATTTATCTTTTGTTACTTATTTATTTCTAGCTTAATTCCTTTTTTCTCTGAGGACATACTTTGTGTGATTTACGTATTTTTTAAATTTGTTGCTTTTTTTGGCTCAGGATACAATCTATCTTTGTAAATGTCTTATGTGAGTTTGAGAAGTATGTGCATTATGCTATTGTTGAATGGGGATTTCTACAAATTTCAATTAGATCAAGTTGATTGATGGTGCTTTAGAGAGCACCAATATCCATTCTCATTTTCTGCCCGTTTGACCTATGAATTACTGACATAGGAATGTGATAGTCTCTAACTACAATCTTATGATTGTGTATTTCTCCTTTCAGTTCTATTAGTGTTTCTCCCTTATGCTTTTTGATATGTGTTTAATTTATTATCAAGTGCATACACATTTACCGTTATTATATTATGAGAAAATCAACTTCTTTCATTATATAATAAATATTATACTTTACCCTTGATACTTGTCCTTTTAAAGTCTACTTGCCCTGAAATGAATATACTTCCCCTGGGTTTCTTTTGATTAGTTATAGTTATGATATTTTTCTATTCTTTTCCTTTAACTTACTTGAATATTTGTATTTAAATTAAGTTTCTTGTAAACATCATATATTTGACATTTGTTTTTATATGCTTTGAAAATCTATCTTTCGATTGGAACACTAGACCATTCAAATTTAAAGTATTTATTTGTGTAGTTAGATTGATAACTACTAACTTTCTGTTTTCCGTTTAATTTAAATTCACCCTTTTTTTTCTTATTTTGTTTACTTCTGTGGTTTTTGTTGTTATTGTTGTTATTTTTTTTTATTATTAAATCATAGCTGGGTACATTAATGTGATCATGGGGCACCATACATTGTTTTCATAGACCATTTGACACATTTTCATCACACTGGTTAACATAGCCTTCCTGGCATTTTCTTAGTTATTGTGCTAAGACATTTACATTCCACATTTACTAAGTTTCACATATACCCTTATAAGCTCCAACACTAGCTGTACTTACTCTGGTATTTTAAGATCCCATGAATGAGCCCCTTGCCTTTCAAGAAGTCTGTAACTCCACTTGCCCAAACTAAGCTGATTGTATCTGCTGCTGTGTCAATTGCCCAGCACAGTGTTAGGCTCAGCAGACAGGTGATGTTGAACAAATGCAGGAATAACAAATGAGCAAAAACAGGCTCACACATTGTGGCAGCAGATCAGGCTCATGACAGGTGCAGAGTGACGCATGGAAATGTTTATATGCATACTGTGCACTAAGAATCAGATACTTTTCCACTCTCCCATTCCCCTGAAGACCCACCAGCCATTTCAAAGGATCTTTGTGTACAATTTCTCCTTCATTCTTAAAAACTCACCTTTAGGAAAGAAGGTCTCATTGCTTGGATCTCATTTTTTCAGGGAGGGTGCCTGTCCCCCTACTCTTCTTTGCTCAGCCTGGCTCCACAGCCAGCAATCCCAGAAGATGATTCCCCTCTTATTCCAATGGGAGCCAGGAAGGCAGCCACAATTTGCAGAGTTCAACAGGACCAAGCTCGAGCATGACTCTCCATCTGGAGATGACACAATTTAACCCCAATTAACTCACTTCTCAAGTTCAAGGCTTCTGGTGTACTAACATGAATCAATACCCTACTTTATCAATTATGTAAATTCAGACCAATGACATTCCTTGACAGCTTTTGGGAACTGGTTTTAAAATCTTCTCTAAAAGAGGGGGTATTGTTGGAATCCAGATGATGATCCTGTAAAAAGGTGTTTTAGGTTGATCTGATTTTGCTTTTTGTATGAGGTTGAAGAAAATCACTAAATGGTTACCTGAGAGAAAGAGGAAGACAAAACACCTGTCTAGATTCTTCAAGCTGTCCTTAGGGCTTTTGTTTATGGAAATTAATGAAAACCATTGAAGAGAATATAAATGAGCAACTAATCATAGCTGCAGAAATCTATTCTCTCTCGCTCCCTTTTCTCCTGTCAAGAGCATAGGTGATGTGCTCAGGATTCCAAGGGCGGAGGGAGAGGGAGCAGCAGGGTTGGGGACCCCAGACCGTGGGCTTGGACAGACCTGTACGCAAATGCAGACCCATATAAGTATAGGCAATTTGCCTCTTTTCTAAAAGCCTCATCGTCTTCATCTATAAAAATGGGGATGTGACTTTTGGGAATATTACAAAAAATGCATAGTATTACATGTAGAGTGCTCCATGCCAAGAACATGGTAAGGCCTCCGTAAATATTAGCTAATATTCCTGTTGTATCCACAGTTAGACATTTCAATGTGTGTTTGATTTGCAGACCAGTTTCAGTGCCGTTTTGAATGTTGTTTTATTCATTCATTCATTCATTTATTTGTTCAACCAATACCTATGAGGCTCCTATAAAGTACTTGAAACTGTATTAGATCCCTAGGGGAAGAAGTAATGAGTCAGCAAGGGAGGTGCGCTCCCCTTTCTCATGAAACTTAAGATGCTCATGAAGCTTAAGATGCACAAATAAATGTCACTTCTTTCAATCCTAACAGTCTAACCATCTCAAGATTTTTCTGATATAAGCAGTTCATCTGCCAAGAATCTTCTTTCTGTGTTTGGCACATTGTAGTTGCTCAGTAAATGCCAATTGAAAATAAATGTCAGTGGAGTGACTGGATGGGTAATAGTAATGGATGTGTCCTGTTCCAGAACACTGAGGTCTGCGTCGGAGGATGCAGGTTCCGTTCCATGTCTTCAAGAGAGTGTGTCTGTGTGTGCATGCAAATGCTTTGCTTAATTCTCTCCCAAAGAAATATCCTGTGGAGATTTTAGCATGTTTAGGTGCAAATTCTGGAACTCAACTTTGTATGTAGTTGTCATGACAACTGTGTTATCGAGACAATTACGCCCTAACCTGAGAGTCTGGGAGAGCCAGGCACGTTGGAGAGAGTTTGAGTTGGAGAAGGAGAGCCCCGTTCAGCCTCAAGTCCTGTGCTTCATATCACCCCTGTGAGAAGGTCCTGCATGCATCACCCCATCTACACTGATCATTGTTATATTGAGCCGTAACAGAGCACCACAGACTGAGTTGCTT
The DNA here is from genome assembly GCA_963574355.1 of Loris lydekkerianus. Lineage (NCBI taxonomy): Eukaryota > Metazoa > Chordata > Mammalia > Primates > Lorisidae > Loris > Loris lydekkerianus. The sequence continues at coordinate 22,765 of CAUYPK010165792.1, read as the reverse complement.
AAACAACTGAACTATATTGTCTCATAGTTCTGCAGGCTCGAAGTGCAAAATCAAAGCGTTGGCAGGGTTGGCTCCCTGTGGGGCTGTGGGAGAGGGTCTCCCCCAGGGCCCTGTCCATGGTGTGTGGGTGACGACGTTTGTGTTCACGTGGTATTTCTTTGCATCATCCTGTTGTCTTCCTTCTTTGGGTGTCTCTGTCCAAACGTTCCCTGTTGACAATGATTAGGATCACCTCAATGACCTCATTCTAACTTGATTATCTCTGTAATGATTCTTTCTCTAAATAAGGTCACATTCTGTGGTACTGGAGTTTAGGGCATCAGCGTTTGCATTTGGGGAGGATACAGTTGGACGCATAACATATTCTGACTGGCAGGGAAAACTGGAGCTTACATAAACAGTCTCTGTGACCTCCAGGGTGTGAAAACACGCCACCAGCAGTGCCATTTTACATAGAGGAAAAGAGAAAATCCGGGAGCCCTGGCTTGCACCTGTAATCCTCGTACCTTGGGAGGCTGAGGCAGAAGGATCACTTGAGCTCAGGAGATTGAGACTGGTCTGAGCAAGAGCTGTGAGACACTGTCTCACAGTAAAAGGAAAAGGAAAAGGAAAAAAATTAGCTGTGTGTGGTGTTGGGATCCTGTAGTTCCAGCTACTCAGGAGGCTGAAGCAGTAGGATTCCTTGAACCTAAGAGTCTGAGGTTGCTGTGAGCTAGGCTGATATCATGGCACTCTAAGCTGGGAAACATAATAAGACTGCCTCAAAAAAAAAAAAAAAAAAGGAAAAGGAAAAAGTGAGGTCAGTGAGGTGAAGCTACTTGCCTCAGATTCAACAGCAAAGAGAACAAGATGGCCTTCCTCAGACATGGTGCTCTGCTAGCACCAATATTTTTTGTCTGATCATGCCCAGATGTTTCAGGTTCTGGTTATGAGATAGAATGTCAAGCCAGAGAATAACGATTATAATTTTAGAACTCAACTCCACTATAGGAAGGGCAAAAATCTTCCACATTCCTCCAATATTAACTCAAATTTAGTTTTGTGCAGACCCTGGAGGGTTCAGTAATATAAGAGCTCCAAGGTGCCTCTCCCTTCCAGGAAGTAAACCTACGTGGTCACCAAAGCCATCGTGTTTTTACCTTTTTGCCTTCTCAAAATGAAATGTTAATTTCTCCCCTAAGACCCTCCACAGATTTAGTTTGTAGGCTAATATCAGTTCACTTAAGAACAGGAGAAATGTCATCCCTGCTTTGATGTGTGATCACAAAAATTAAAGATAAAATTAAAGGGAATTAAATATAGTTCATTTAAATCTTTAAATTCTCTTTGAAAGGGGCGATGTTTATGAATCCACTTTCACTGGGGGATATAAAGCGATTTGTCAAACCCTGGTGTGATTTCAGTGATGCAGAAAAACAGCACCACGTTCATTGAGCCAGACCAAATGGGAGCTCAAAAGTGGGGCTGTCCTATAGCCCTGGCCACAGGGATTGGGGTGCTCATGCCTCCTAGGCTTCTGAGGGCTTCCAGAGAATTATTACCCTCACTTTGCTTATTAATTAATTTATTCATTTGTCCTTTATGGCCTTGATTTTCAAAATGAAGACTATAATTGGAGACTTTTCACCCACATCATCAATCAAAGACTTAGCTGGGTCTTAACACCACAAATGCCAAAGATATTGAGTTCCCTGGGTTTGTCATTGGGCGTTTACTTTAGTCTACGGAAAATCAGCAACTGGATTTGATTTCCTAGTAAAGGCTGCCTTCACAGCAGTTGCGTTTCTCCTGCAGAAAAGGTTGTCAGGGATAGAGGTTGAAACAACGTCATTAAAGAGGCTGAAGGCTGATAAACATGTGCTTGTGTTTATGTGGCAGTTACTGGCAGCCTGATATATAACACCCACTGTTTCATGTTATAGCCAAGTTTTGAATGAGTTAAGCCCATTTTTGCTGATGATGAAACTGAGATTTAAGTAAGTTAAATAATTTTATCAAATTCATGCAATGCATTTAGGCTCTAATGTCTAGATTCAACCCCGGGTTGACTTGCCTCTTCATATAATACTATGATTTCATGCATTATAAAATGTCCCTGTGAACCCAAACTTCTGTCAACTGGAAACTTGCCCTGCCTTTGTGACTCTGAAGCAATTCACTTAATACGTGATGAAATATATTAGGTCTTTCCATAAGAGGTATAGTTTCAGAAGTTTGACAATCTTTGCTAGACTTCACCTCATTTATTTATTTGTTTATTTTTTATTTTTATTTTTGAGATTGAGTCTCACTCTGTTGCTCCAGGGTAGAGTGCCATGGCATCATAGTTCATAGCAACTTCAAAGTCTGTGTCTCATGCAATCCTCTTGCTTCAGCTTCTTGAGTAGCAGGGACTATAGGCATGTGCCACCATGCCTGGCTAGATTTTTTTTTTTTTTCTATTTTCAGTAGAAACAGGGTCTCTCTCTTGCTCAGCCTGGTCTTCAACTTCTGAGCTCAAGCAATCCACCCATCTGGGCCTTCCAGAGTGCTAGGATTATAGGCATGAGCCACTGTGCCAGGCCAGTGTCCCCTCATTTAGAATGAACTTACCGTTACTTACAACTCTTCAAGGAAAATGTAAGTGATGGTGATTTTCTCAGTGAAGAAAACTTGGTGAGCCAGCATCTAGGTTCTTGTGAGCCTGGCTGGAATTTCACTCACTTAAGTCATAATATATCATTTGTAAGATGAATAAAAATTGACTATGTTATCTAAACACACACATATGCTATATGTTTAATTATACATTCTCTTCAATTTAGGGAATTCTACTAAAATATGCTTCTGTACTAGAACTCACTTACATACTATAAGTATTAAAGAGACCCCTATTTGACAGATGAGATTACAGACAATGTAAAAAGCCTTCATAGTCAAACAATGGTGAAGTTTCAAATCAAATTTGAGAGTATCTGGCTCTGACGTGGTGATCCTTCTACAGTATTTCTTGCCTATGGTCAACTAAAAAATTTGACTGTAATTCATATAGATGCAACTTTAAACATGGTTGAGTTCATTGGATCATATAAGGTTCAGTTGCATAATCCAATCTGCTAACAGGTGCATGACAAAGACATCTTATTACCAAGATGCTTCTCTGCCACCAAGGAGGACCACATGGATCAGCACACACAGTTAGGTGTCTTAGGCTACCAGAGGTTCCTAGAACTTGAAGGTGTTCAATAAGAGAGGAGCAGGCAATCATTCCACTTGCGTACAAATCCATTCCCATTCTCAGAAATAGAACAAGATATTCCATCACCAACCATCCCACCTGCCTTTAGAATTTGGCTTGTTAGCCATACACCTGCTACACAAATTTTCCCGTTGCTATTTGACTACAGTTTCACTTTTCTGGCTATGATTTCCTGCAAGGGAAAATTTATGACTTTATCTAAACAAACAACTTGGACCACAACCTACCTGTGCCACATAACTGGGGAGAGCCTGACTTTAAAATATGGGGAGAAGGGCTATTCTGCCATCTTCTTTGGTTACCATTTTCTTTTCTTTTTCTCTTAAAAAAGTTTTATTAAATCATAACTGTGTACATTAATGCCTTTATGGGGTACAATACGCTGATTTTATATACAATTTGGAATGCCTACATCAAACTGGTTAACATAGCCTTCACCTCATTTACTTAATTATTGTGTTAAGACATTTATACTCTACTCTTAATAGTTTGACATGTACCTTTGCAATATGCACCATTTCATTTTAGGCATATCTTTTGTCACAAAACAAAATAAAACAAAACAAGATTTCAAAAAATGTATTGTTTCTGGAAGGAAGAGGGCTCAGACTGTTCAGGAATAAGTAAATGTTGGTCAAACATGGAGGGTAGGTCCTATCTCCAGTAACCAGGAGCACAACAAAAAGACTCTTCAAATGGTGTATGTCCATAACCCTAAAATCATTTCTTTGTGTTCTTATTTGTTCTAATCTTTGCCACATGTCTCCACATCTCCTCATTTTACACCATAACTAAAATGCTTATTCAATAATTAAAAATTAAGCACCTAGTAAGGGTGAGATAGAGTCGTCTGTAGACAGAGACTCTTCTAATGCCAGACTCATGAAATGAGAGAGAGACATAAAAAATAGATTGCATGCAGTGGCTCCCTCCAGTAATCCCAGTGCTTTGGAATGCCGAAGCAGGAGGATCACGTGAGGCCAGAAGTTCAAGACCATCCTGAGAAACATAGTGGGAACTTGTCTTTGCAAAAAATAAAAAATTAGCCAAGTGTGCATCTATACTCCTGGCTACTTGAGGGGCTGAGGTGGGAGGATGGCTTGAGCCAGGGAGTTTGAGGTAGTAGTACGTTGTGATTGCACTACTGCACTCCAAATAGCTCTTAAAAGGCCAATACAATACAATGCAATACAATACAGTGACCTCCTCTATCCTGGTGGGGTGTGATGTGAATTTAGAGAAACCTCATTTTACTTAATTTAATATTTTCTCACCTTCTTTGCCACACTTCACGTTTAAATTCATTCCAGAACTCAGGTCATTTCCCTTACATACTGGTCCAAATATTTTTTCTCCAACCTCTTGAAAGCTACTAATTTGAAAGTTGTCAAGGGCTCTCTACTATCTACAGAAGCAAGAATACATCCTAAGGGTCTAGGCTGATATTATACATCAAGACTCGGCAGCTGCCTCTGTGAATCGCGTGCTCTGCACAAGTTCATTTCATTATTTTCTCATGTTCTCAGAAGACTTACACTTACTGCAAACCTTTGCTTTTGCTGATTCTCCTGCCTCACATGGCCTCTACCTTCCTAGGAGTCACTGAAATCCCAGATCACAACTCAACTCCTGAGCTTTCCCAGGAGGACCATGAAATCTCAGACTTGACTAATTTCACTGTTCACTTCTGAGGTGACAAATACTATCCCAACTCAGAGTTCAGTGAGAGAGTGATCTTGACACTTTTTTAGAGAGTTTTATTTTTTTTTCATTAAATCCTAACTGTACATTAATGCATTTAAGGGGTACGATGTGCTGATTTTATATAAAATTTAGAATGCTTACATCAAACTGGTTAACATAGCCTTCACCTCACTTAATTGTTGTGTTAAGGCATTTATACTCTACTCTTAATAGATTTGACATATATCCTTGCATTATGCACAATAGGTGAGGTCCCACCAATTATGCAGCCATAAAAAAAAGATGGAGACTTTGTCTCTTTTACGTTTACGTGGATGGAGCTGGAACATATTCTTCTTAGTAAAGTACCTCAAGAATGGAAGAAAAAAGTATCCAATGTACTCAGTAGTATTATGAAACCAATATATGATCTTGACATATTGAGGCACCTGCCCTCTCTGTTGAATTTTTCTTATCTCTAGGAATTTGGTTTTAGAGAGCCAAAATTAACTTATCTAAAACATTTATTTTGGTTCTTCTATGCCTTATGGAAGGTCTAGCATTTTTCTCACATCCTTCCCCACAATTGAAGGCTGCCATTTTCCTCCCATCATCCACCTTTAATACCTTTATAGCCTCAGCTCTCCTGGGAGGAATGTGTGCTTTCCCGATGTCCCATTCAAATACAGCCTATGGCCGTAGCTACAGACTTTCTAAAAAAAGGCAGTTCACCTATTTCTTCTCCGTCTTATTGATTTTTATTAGTCAGACTAAGTTCACAATTGCCTTTTTCAACAGCTACTTTATACTTCTAGTTATTTTAAGCATGAGGTCGAACAGAACAGCCCACTTTTCCGCAGGGACTGACATTTAGACAAGCCTTCTCCACCACCCATTGCTTAGAGAATAGAATTTAAAACTCAATCTCCACAAGCCCGTGCAGTTTCCATCTCACTATGCTCTGCTTCCATTGAATAGTTTGCTGGCGTAGTGAATGGTGGTTCTAAGGACTGGAAACATAAGAAACATGGGCAAACATCACGGGTATTGATAGCTGGCCTGAAATATTTAAATGTCATAAAATTCCAACGGACCAAACTGTCAGTAACAATAGTTAGGTTTTGCACATCAATGTAATAGTAGTTAATAATGATGCTTTGTATTTATTATTCACTACCTTTCTTCGGGAGACATTGGCAGAGTAAAGTAAATCTATAACACGGATATTTAAAAATAAACCCCTGAATTAAGAACAGTCTGACACCTCCTTAAATCCCCTCCCCCAGGGGGGAAAAAAAAGAAGGTATAATATAAGACTTTCTTAATAGCCAGGAATTAAATAGTTTTGCAAAACATGAAAATTTTGCCTGAAAGATGACAAGAAAGTCATATGTCACCTATGACTAGTCCTAACTTCTACCCTGAGGGTGGGTGTTGATTTAATTTTGACTCTGGAGAAAAGTAGAGCCGTGAAAGGCATAAAAAACAGGCAAGTTCGCATCCCCACTTTCCTCACTTGTCATGGGTAATCAGTAAAATAGACATCATTCTCTAGGTCGTTGGACACAAAGTAATTATTTCTCTGTAATATAAACAACTGCCAAGTTCTCTGTAAATCAATGGGCCCCATGTCAAGACTGAGGGGCCAGCAGGGTCAAGAGAACAGGCTGACGTCTGGATAAGTGAGTTGTAAGATATAAATTAATATATGTAAATCCTTGAAACACCACACCCATCATCATAAAAGTAACGCACAGAGAAGCCATTGTAAGGATAACAATGCCTGAAGCATATAAAATAAAGTTCTAATGGTAAAATTTAAAATATAACAGCAGACCAAAGAATAATAAAAATAAGGAATGAAACAGGATTATAAATCTATCTTTTCAAATAAATCATGGAATACTTGGTGCAAGAATTATTTAATAGATTAACAAATTGGCCAGTCTTCCTTAAGCTGAAAAGAAAAACATAATTTTTTCCCCTCATTCTCTCATTTATACCCTAATTCCCAAAGACCCAGATTCGTTGAGTATTTATCATATATGAAAGGAAATAAAACATGGTTTCTAAACAGCGCTTGTTCTCAAGAAGTGAGTAGAGTCATCAGGGAGACATGACAGCAAAGTGAATAACCAGAATCTGGGGCATAAGGTTCTGGATGACACAATGTGAAGATAAAGGGCTCCGCAGGATTACTGGGAGGGTCATCCCACGGGGGTGGCAAGGAACAATCAGGAACAAGACTTTGGAGAAGATTGTCTGACCTATGGAGGGACACAAAGGACATCTGCCTTAGCCAGGGTTGTCCAGAGAAACCAGGCAACAGAATGAGATTTGTTATGAGGTATTGACTTCCATGACTGTGAAGGCAAAGAACTTCCACAGCTGCCATCTACAAGGCAGAGGCCCAGGAAAGCAGGTTCTAGTCTGAACCTAAAGGCCTGAGAACCAGGAGGGCCAGTGTTGTAAGTGGAGTCTGGGTCTGCGTGCCTGGGAGCCAAGTGCACAGACGTCCACGGGCAGAAGGTGGATGTTTCTACTGAATTGAGGAGAGAGTCAATTCATCCTTCAGCCTTCTTGTTTTATTCAGGATGGGTAAGTTCCCACCCACATGCTCTACTCAGCTAGTGGATCTCATCCAAAAATGCTCCCACAGACATTCTCCAAAATTTTATCAGTTACCCTAGCATTCCTTAGCCGAGTCAAACCAACACATAAAATTAACAATCATGGCATTCTTGGCTGTGTAAACATTCATAGAAAGGACCTCTGAAAAGAAGGGCAATGTGGTATTTTGGGTCTTGAGCACAGGGAGGCATCACTGACACTAGTGATACCTGTTTGGTAGTAGATACTGCTACTTAACTCATGGTTATCTCTTTGAGTTTTAATTTTCACAATGCTGCTATTGAGCAATAATCATCCAATCTGTCATGACAGGTAACTTTTATTGAGCGATTACTGTAGAATCTTAATGCTAAGAGTTCTGCACATTGTGGCAAGTTTATCATACTAGTGGCTTCAGTTATCTTTTTGTACTCATGTTCATTACTGTAACTTTGTAATCTCCTTTCTGTCTTTGGCTTGCTTTGTAGCAGAGTTGTTACTACACTATATCTGAGCCTAGGCCTTGATAACATTTCAGAATATCTCTCTCTCTCTCTCTCTCTCTTCCTTTCTGTCTCTCTTTCTCTCTGAACCCTGTCCAACCACCACAAGAACAAGTCCACGATAGCCTCCTAGAGAATGAGATATCATGTTGCAGTGAACCCAGTTGCTCCAGCAAAGACTATTCTAGAGATTAATCTTGATTTAGCCAACTCCCAATCACATGCAAGAACAGAGGCAAAATCAGCAAAGCTGTCTACCTGTCTCTTGTAGCTGACCATATTTGCATAAGTATGCCCAGAAAAAAAGACAAGGACTGTGCAGATAAACCATATGCTCAGAAGCAATGATGAATGGTTTCTGTGTTAAACCATGTTACGCTGTTAAACCATCATGTTTTTTAGTTTGTTACACAGCAACAGCTAGCTGATACATGCATACTCCACACAAAAGACTATGAAGTAGGTACTATCACGCATCCCCACATTACACAGGAATTAAGTAAGGCTTTAGAAAAGTTCAGTCACTTGTGATGGGTCACATATAAGCAGTGTTTTAATTCAGGCAGCCTTTCTCTTGAGCCAGAACTCTTAACCATGTGGTTAATACCACCTATCCATTATGACCCAAATTTTGCAGGTATATTTGAAATAGGAAAAGTCAGGCACATAGTAAGTAACAGAAGCAAGACGCCAAGCCAGGTCTTCCTCTCCCTAAACTCACACGCTCTTTGTGCCTTCCATCTTCTTTCACACAAAAGGGAAACAGTGAAAAACAAATATCACAATAAAGGAAGATGGAAGCTAAACATGATATACTTTTGGACAATAGGCCAAGGAGCATTACAGGCAGGGGTAGCACAAAGAATATGTGCAAGGACACGTTCCAATAAGCCATCCCCCAAGAATGAATTTGATATTTGTGTTTTCTGCCAAGCAAAATATCTCTCTGCAGAACATGGCCCTCTCTTCAGCACAAAAATAAATTCGGAATGTTAAACCTCAAAAACTTCAGGGGCTAAGTCAGAAAGGTCTCTTCCATGCAGAACATAAACACCAACGTTGTAGAGTCATGAAGTGTCCATGTTTTTTTTTTAATCATAAAATATGTTGGCAGCCTTTACTTCCACAAGAACTCCTACCACGAGGATAACCTTAATCCAGCACAAAATAAAAATGTTTACAGGAACTGAGACCAGGAATTTGCTTTCCCCTGTGCTATGTGATATACAGACTACCCTGATTATGTGACAGTTTGATGGGCATGGTAGGAGGAAAAAAAAAAACAAAAAACGCTTAGAAGTATAAATATTAATGCTTAGGCAGTGATTTGTGTAAACTGTATAGCAAAAACAAAAGTACAAACATAAGTTTTTCACATATTTTGCCTTGTCCACAGCATTCATTATTCACCCCACGTGTGTTCCATCTCTTCAGCTCATCTGTATGACTAGGAACCTTATTTCTCAAATACTATATTGTCATACATTTTGTTTTTGTTTCTTTGTTTTTCCTTTTTCTTTCGAATCTGAAGAGAATTAAAGATAGTTTTCAACCTGGCATTAAAGCATTAAAATTGGACTTTAAACAGATTTCTGTGAGTATCCTGGGATATAAAAAAATTCAGCATGACAATGTCAAACAGCATCCTCAATGTATTTCCAAATTGTATTTTCCATTCTATTTCAAATGATACAGTCTTCATGGAAGAAAATTCTCCAATTCTCTTCTGACATCATGTATAAGTTAGGGGGCAGTGGCCATCTTCCATCCTGGGAATTCTACCAAATGGCCTTCAATAGGAAGAGATGTTCCTTCTTTTCTTTGCTAGATGTAGAAAGGAAGCAGGATGCTTTTTCTCTGCCTGCCAAAGCCCTCTACTAACATTGTCACTGCTCATGCCATTGTCCTGAGCAACACCGTGCTCCTCTTCTTCTTTTGCCCATCAAGGAGCTGTTCTTAAATGGCAACATACAGTTAAGCAAAACAACTGAGAATGTGCTTGTTGTAACTCAGTGTTGGTAGCTTGCCCAGTGGGTTCTGGTGAGCCCTACTGAGGCAGAAACTCCTCGTTAGATTACCTTGAAAGGTTCATAGCATGGGAAGTTGGGGCACCATGTTAAACTCTGAGTCTTCATCCACCTAATCCACCAATATTGCTGGAGCATCTGTCTACTCAAGACCTTGCACTTACTTGATGCTGGAGGTGCAGTAGTGTAAATGCAGCAAGACAGGCTTCGCCCTCGGGGACAATGGGAGAGAGACAGATGATAAACAGCAAAGAAATATGTGAACAAAAGTGATATAGATTGCCAGGCATGTTCTGATGGGAATAAACATGGTGTTACCATAGAAGATACTTTGCAGTGGAGAACTTCTGTACAGAGGTAGGGTTGAGTTTGGAGTGATGAGACAAAGCTATCCCTGTGGATATGGGCAGAAGTTCCTTTCAATGAAAAGAAAAAGGATGTTCCAAGGCCCTATCACGAGACGAAGCTTGGCAATTTGAAGAGATGGAGCAAGTGAACAAAGATGAGCCTGGGAGAGCAGATAGGATCCAGATAATTTAGGCATCTGCGAATCCCAGCAAGAAGTTGGGATGTTATATTATATGCAGTGAAACTTTTTTGAAAGGCTGCAAACAAAGGGGAAACATGGTCTAATTCACACAGCATCTCAGTTAACACTCAGTATTGGAACTTTCCTCCAAACTTTATTTCATAGACAAGTTTCTCAGGAAGGGTCTTCTGTATTTCCTTGCTAGAGTCAGAATCTCATGACCCCCAAAACACACACACACAGGGATTCTGGTTACTGCCTCGGTCTCTACTTGGCTTCCACTTCTTCCCTCTTGCCCCGGTGGTCTTGGCTATCTAGATGTCTCTTCTCCATTACCCTCCCATCCATTCAACAGTCTCAAATGATTACTCAGCTAAGCCCAAACTCAACCTGCTGCCTCTCTGCACACTAGGCATTGAACTGCTGTGACATCCAGCTCCAGATCTAGATGGGTCTTCATCCTTTTCTCAGATCTGTCATGCCTCTGAGAGCTCACCTATGACAGCTATTTTAATACTTAGTATCCCCAAGCAGAAGTAGCCCATGGCAGAAGTCTACAATTAGACATCATCTAATATGCTTTGTCACCTTTTGGTCATCTGAATCTTAATTGTAATAATAGACAGGATTTCTCACTCATAATTAGATCACTCCTTTCTTCCTTCCTTCCTTCCTTTCTTCCTTCCTTCCTTCCTTCCTTCCTTCCTTCCTTCCTTCCTTCCTTTTTTCTATTCTCTGTACTTCTTTCTGTTTATTCTTCCTTCTTTTGTTTCTTATCTACCATCTTTACTCTTTCCATCCTTCCTACCTCAATAACTAGAAGAACAATAAAGTCTTTTAGGGGATTTATGAACATGGTATTCCTGGTAATGATAGTAATAATAATCATGTGATAATAAAATAATCATAGCTAACATTTATTGAACATATAAATGCATCAGATACTGAACTATCTCCTTACATATATGATATATAATCTCATAAATCCTCACAATTTTAATGAGTACCATTAATATCTATATAGGTGGTCCTTGGATTACAAATGAGATAGGTCCTGTAAGGTTTATTCTTAAGTTGAATTTGTATATAAATTGAAACATGTAAATTTTCCTATTCTCTGTAATAGCCTCTGTCCTAAAGTGTGAGTTGTACATCACTCATACGTCTGTAAATTGGGGACTTACTGTAATAGCCTCCATTCATAAGTGGTAGCTGTACATATGTCAGATGTTTGTAACTCAGAGATGGCTTGCATTTTAAACATGAAAAACTTGAACCTGCAAACGTTACCTCTTACCAAGATTGTATAGGCTGCAAAAGACAGAATTGGGTGGTCCAAATGCAAAGTTCATGTGCGATTCACCATACTTTACTTGATGTCTTATATTGTTAAGCATAACTGAACCCATGGTTCTGTGTTGAGAACTTTGTAAAGTGCACATATGTATAGACAAAACATTTTTTGACTCTCATCTGGAATAAAATAGGTGCAATTGGGCAGCGCCTGTGGCTCAAAGGAGTAGGGCGCCAGCCCCATATGCCAGAGGTGGTAGGTTCAAACCCCACTCTGGCCAAAAACTGCAAAAAAAAAAAAAAAATAGGTGCAATTAAGGAAGGGTTATTTGATCCAGTTTTGATGTTGGCTTCCCATTCTTCCTCCTAGAAGTGCTAGTAGAAATGCTTGACCACTGTTGTGATGGACAGACACCTGGACACATCCAGCATGTGTATGTGCATGTGGTATGTGTGTATATGATACGGAGAGACTTGTCACTTTAAGCCATGAATCCAGAACCACTTTCGATTGCCAGTCTTTCAGTGGAGTCTGTACGTGAGAAAGGGTATGTCTCTGTCCATCTCTGCTTCCTCCCTGGATGCCCTGCCTACTGCTGTCTGTGCTTATTTGAATATTCAAAAGGAGATAGATGCTAACTTGAACCCCACCTTTCTGTCCCACACTCTCTTTCTTGTGGTGACTGTGTTGAGTCATAGGAATCATCCAAGCACTGTGGCGTGAGGATGTTTTGATACGCTTCTAAGGGAAGAGTTAATTCCAATTTGAGGGTTACGGCAAAACTACATTATTAATTGAACAAATAATTCAAGGGCTCATGGCCCTTCTTCCCTCTTCAGTCACACTAAACATCCCTTATCAGCAGGCTCAGTGGTACGTTGGGGTGTGAAAATACAGCCATTGTGTGCCTGTGAATGGGTTGGCTCAGCTGCACATTTAGAATAAGTGCATCTCTGAGATGGCTTCTTTATAAAGGAATGTAAAGTAAGAATCCAAAAAGGTTTTGTATTTAAAGCTGTGGATCACCAAGAAAGAAACTGGTCCTATTTTCATTTGCTTTACTCTATCAAATGAGACATTATCGCGCAGAGGTATTTATTTGAGTAGGTTGACAAAGGCAGAGTACACAGAGGCCTGTGAGCAGAACCAGCGTGCACAGTGTTCTCCAAGAAATTAGAGGCTGGGATGAAATATTGCTATGCTGTAGGCCAGCTCTGTAGCCAAGACAGTTGTTTCTAAAAATGATACCAACACTAAAATAACCCACTTAATCACTATCGGTTGTTTTGTGAATTGTCTTCATTTTTAATATACATTGAAGCACAGTAGACTTCCCTTTGCTGTGGTTTTGCTTTCTGAAATTTTAGTTACCTGCAGTCAACCATGGTCCCAAAATAAGTAAGTATAATATGATAAGCTATTTTGAGAGTGAGAGAGAGAGAAATCAGATTCATGTAACTTTTATTTCAGTCTATTTTTAGAGTTGTTCCTTCTTATTATGAGTTATTTTATTATTAGTTACTGTTGTTAATCTGCGACTGTGCCTAATTTAGAAATGAAACTTTACCATAGGTATGTATAGAAAAAAATAGTGTATATGGTATTTGGTACTTTTGAGGTTTCCAGCATTTATTGGATACCCTGGAACGAATTCCCCATGGATTAAATGGAGTTAGTCTATGGTGCCCTTGTGTGGGTTTGGCCAAATTAGAGAGTATAGTTTTTCACATAAGAGAATTTTTAAGATAACTAAGACTTGGCATTAGCCCCAATGGAAGTGACTTACGTTAGGTATTTTAAAACGAAACTGTAATTTAATGTACCCTATTCCTCTTCGTTTTTTGAAACAGGAGATGCAGCAGCCAAGTTAACCTTCCCTTGATGTCACAGGCGACCACTCTCAACAGCCCTGGCAGAAGGGGAAAGTGCCGCATTCACAGCTATTTGATACTATGAGCCTGTTTACTCTCTGCTTCTCTTCACCAAAGATTGGAGGCAGTTTACAAAATTATATGTAATACAAAAGGAAAAGAACAAATAATGGAAGGAATCAAGATGAGAGGAAAATACAGCCTGGCAAATACAAAGGCCAGGACAAGCTTGAGTGAGCCGTGATCCTGCCTTAGTGTTCTGGTTGTAAGTGATGGAGAACCAGCTTGAAATTGCCTGAAGACCAGTGAGGAGTTAATTGCTGCATACAAAATACTGCAGTAGTAAACAATAGTGGGAATGGCTTTGAGGTTGACCAGAATTAGCTTCCAGAACACTGTCCACTGTCAGGACTCTCTCATCCCAATAGGTTTCTCATCTCTGTTTCTCTGAGTCCTCATTCTTTCCCTAGTTAAGAGTGGGGAGGTGGTTTGGCTTACAAGGCAACCTGCGTTTCTCTAATATTCTTGGAGCAAGATTCCAACTAGCCCAGCTCATATACTATGGATATCCCTGGACCAATTACTCTTGAGGCGAATGTTTATGATGATGGAGCCAATCTCATCCCAATGATGAGTTGGGTAAATGAGTCTGTTATCTGATGAGAGAGAAGGGTGAGTGTGCAAACATTCCACCTGGCCTTATGCATGGAAGGCTAAATGTTGGTTTTCGTGTAAGCTTCCCAGTAGCCAAAGCAAAAAAGGAAACATGACTTTTTGCTTGATTCTTGATTTCTGTAGCACAATAAGAAAGAGGGTTTTGGGAAGTAGAAGGAGAGAAAAATCAGCATTTCAAGGACAGCCCAGTTTGTTCTTCCATTGATGCCAGAGATTTCTCTCACTTTGTGGTTTCTGAGCTAGGGAACCATGGAATACCTGAATTATGAATGTGGAATTCTAAGGCACTCTGGTCCCAAAGTTGGGTGAGCACTGCATTTCCTGTGCTGAGCACGGACAGGCAATTGTCTGTTCTCACCATGTCTCAATCCTCTGCTTGATCTCAGAGAGGTCTGGGCAGTCTGCCATTGCCAGGATCCAGATCTGTCCTTGCTGCAAACAATGGCAAAAATAAACACATGAAACATCTGGGTCCTTGACCCGCAGCAGGGAAAGGAGGTCCACATCCTGGACACAGGAATTTGGACAGAAGGAGACACTCCAACGGGTGCTCAGACACACAAAAGAGGCTCCAGGAATTCAGAGACCTGGGTAACCCCAAGGGAGCCCTGGCCCCACTCAGCCTGCTGTTTTTAAACTTAACTAAACAGCTCCTATCAGCCTGAGCATAAAGGCGATTCTCCAAGAGGCAGAGTCATGGAGATTTGGGTTAATTTGCAGCCTTTTGCCAAGGAAAGCATGAAGTTGTCCTTTGTGAAGCGCAAACACAGGGGCTAAGGTAATGCTCTTTATGGTGTGTGGAGGCCACTGCTCTTCTGCTGCTGGGGACTCACCTGCTTTCCTGTTAACTCCAGGCCAAACCACAACCCCACAGGCAGTGAATCTGGCCCTGGGTCAGAGCTGCCATTCCAAGTCCTTGGGTTCCTGGCCCAGCTGGAAGAAGCCTGGCCCCTTCTCTGTCAGCTCTCTCCGCTGCCGGTGCCAACCCCAGTGGCAGAGCTCCCCTCCCGCACACTGTCACATGCTTATTTCTTTACTGTTGCTTACTCAGATGATAGTTTCAGAGGACAGGGCTTCCTGGATGTTTGTATTTCACTCCTTCTCTAAGGTGGGGGGTGATTTGCTTTACTTCCTTCCTGCTGTGATTCTGCCAGCAGTGGATGGCACCTTTCTAATCATCCTCTATGGATTGGAAACTAGGGAAGAAAATGTATTGGAAATGTTACACGCATAGATTTGGAGCCTGTGCATACTGAGTGAAGCTCTAAAGGCTCCTGGCATAGCGTGCACGTGTGTGTTTACGGACGTGTGTGAATGTGTGTGCATATGTGTTTAAAGGGCCTTTCCAAAACCATCCCTGTCTCTTGCAAATCCTCCTTATGTATTTCTGATTTCAGGACTATCTGTTGGATACATTCTGGAAGTCTGACATCTAGGAAAGTGGAGCATAAACGTCATTAACAGACATCAACTGTCCTGTGTGTCACGTGCTTCTCATCACTACAGTGACTGGTGGATTGTTTTTGTGGTCTGTTTGGGAACCCTGGTGAGAAACATCACACCCTGCTCCCATGCAACATATTATTTGCACAAGCGAAACAGGCACCTGGTTTTTTCTCTTTCAGAGGGACGAGTGTGTTCTGGATGGATTTGGAGATGACTGCAAACTTCCTTACACATCATTGCTCAAAGGTCTGCGGTCAATGAGTGCCGATGTGGCCCTGGAGCAGGAAGTGCGGCATTGCGGGTGGTCACAGAGGGACATCCGTGCCCAGCTGCGTTGAGAGTCATCAAAGACCACAGCTGTCCCCAAGCTCCAGACAGCTTCTCATCGAGATGCCCTGGAACAGTCCCAGCTTGGCTGTAGCTATTCAAGCTCAGTGTCATGCACGCATTTACATTTCTCTGCCTTCCTCAGGGAAGGCGCTTGAAGTGAGGAGATTGTAAATTGGAAGTTACAGAGTTCAGCTTGCCAAAACTCCACCAGAGGAAATCAATTGAGGGGCAAAATGACGGGATCACCCCTGGGGTTTAAGTACAAGGAAACGAGCCTTCCTGCCTGCCCCACTCCCCTCCCCTCCGCCCGTGCACCACACGCGCATGGTGTGACTCGAAGCAGACTGCTTAATCTTTGCAGACCTGTTTGTTCATCTGTCAAATGAGAACAGCAATGCCCACTGTCAAGCAGCTGGAGGTTATAAGAATTAAGAACAAAATGCCAAACACAGTGCCTGACACCTGGTTGACACCCCACATTTCTTTTTTCCTTAAGTAAGAAAAATAATTACATGCCTAGATACTTTAAGAGTCAGCTTCCACACTATCCTCTCTCCATAAAACTCTTGTAAATTTTTCTAGCTGAAAGTCCATGCTGGTTTCCCAAGTCCCCCTGAGCACTCTGCAGACCCCTGGACAGTCAAGTTCACATCGCACCTTATATCTGTGCTACGTGGTGTGTTCATGTGCTTGCACACCAGCGTGTGTGGGCTGGGGTCTGTCTGTGAATCTATGATTCTTCTTGGATCTTTTTAGTCCTTAAATTTACTTTTCCCAGACAGGAAATGTGGCTTCATTCCACCACCACCCCCACCCCCATCCCCATCTCTCTCTGCTCTGCACACAGGGAGGACTTAATAATTTTGTGACAAGTTTATTTATTTATCACCATGTGAGTGCTATTATTGTGTTCCAGGCTACTTACTAGGTACTTTATCCATGGTATTTTATTTAATCTCCATAACAGCTCTAGGAGATAGGTTTTATTAACTGCATCCCTTTAATGACTATTTATATAGTCAATAAGATGATAATGACTTACACCCCTACTGACCAGATGAGGAAACTGCAGCTCAAAGGAATTTCAAGATTTGCTCCAAGTTGCTCAACGACCGAGTTGTGACCCTGGGACCCAAATCCATTGTCTGCGACTTTCATTCAGGCTCTGAAGTCTAATTAGCCAACGACTCTTAAACTGTAGCCCCCCACGCCAGAAGAATCAGCGTCATGTGGGAAGCAGTTAGAAATACAAATCCTTGGACTCACCCTCAGATCTATTGGGTCAGAAACTCCAGGGGTGGATTCTGACAAACTGTGGTCTAACAAGCCCTCCCAGGTACTCTGGTGCAAGCTTGGGTGTGAGAGAGAATCCTGGCCTGAGCCACGCCAGGAGGATGAGGTGATGGGTACACGTGTTCTTGCTCTCGACTCCCTGAGGTGGAGACCCAGCTCTTCCACTTCCTAACTATGCCACTCTGAGTGTGTTATTCTTTCCTGTACCATAATTATCTTATGTGTAAAAGCCGGATAATGATAAAATAAGCTCTGTGTCTATGTAAGGAGTAAAAGGACTGATACTTGTAAGACATTTAAGTCAACACCTGGCACACAGTGTATGGACTTGTTTAATGCCCTTTGTCATTGTCACAATGTAATGATTTAAGATGACTTTCCCAATGTATTTCTTCACCCATCCCACCCACAGTCTTAACTGTTTTGTTTGTTTATTTATTTATTTATTTGTTTTGGGGTTTTTTTTTTTTGCAGTTTTTGGCCGCAGCTGGGTTTGAACCCACCACCTCTGGCATATGGGGCTGGCGCCCTACTCCTTTGAGCCACAGGCGCTGCCCTCAACTGCTTTATTTTTTAATAGATGAAAAAATCACTTGGGTCCGCCCTTGCTTGGGCTCCTAAATTTCCATGCTTGTGATATGGCAATGTTCTGAAGACTGGAGATAACCTTTCTTGTCTCTTTGCTGCTATCCTGAGGGTGTGACTTGATTGATTTTGGAGTGAAACATCGGTTGCATGGGGAAGAGTAAAATAAGTTTAGAACGCAAACTCAAATCTGTCAGCACATTTGAGCTCTGTGACTTGGGGTGTGCTCGTTAGCATCTAGAATCTTCCTTATTCCTTATATGCATGAAGGGAGAAAATCACTTGAGGACAGGGGTAGGGTGCACCGATATTTACTGAGCACTTCCTATGTCCCAGGCGTTTTACTAAGTGCTTTATACAGTGTATCTTGTGCGAGCCTTACAATTACCTGCAAGGAAGGTATGACCCTCGTCTTTCCTTTGCAAACTACCACAGGGACCTAACTTGTTGAAAGTCACACGAGGGATTCAAACAGGATTAGAGGCCAGGAAATCTGACCTCTAATCCAACATTCACAAGTATACCTGCTTCAGGGAGGTGTCAAGAGAAATACGTAAACAGATGTTAAACACGAAACAGTGCCAGGAGCATGGACGTACTAATTAAATACAGCTGAAACAATGAGTAATCATAATATTACTGTGCAAGTGACAATAATATTGTACAAGTAACAATAAGTAGCAATACTGATTCTTTGGGTGGGAGAAAAGTTTTTCCCTTTGTGGCCAGTAGGATTTAATCTCTGGAGAACGAGGTAAGGAGATTTTTGTTTTGCCAGTGAGTTCAATCAGTGCTTTGAGGATTCCTTTTCTTTCTTCCTCCCTTCTTCCCTGGTGAACCACCGGTGTCATTAAGAAACAGTTAACACACATCATCTTTCTTAGCTATTTTTGCTGCCTGCCATCTGGAGTGCCTCAGCCCCCTTGGATGTGTTCACACTAAATCAGCAGACAAAGGCATTAACTAATTTCCCCATTTCAGATCCACTCATTTGGGTAACGATGACCTTTAAACTGGTGTCATCTACTTCATAACCATGTGCCATATGTTGGATGTCAGATAATAAAGCATATTTAAACTTAGTGGGCTCCATAACACCGTATGGCTGGTTGGCGATTAATTAATAACTTCTTTCTCAGCATCTTCTCGATTAAGGCTGATGAGGTGTTTTGTTTGCCACTTTGTGTCCATTTCCACTGGAACCTTTTCAGATATCCTCCTGGAAGACTTCCTTGTAAACCAAGCATTCCCGTTTACTCGTGGCACATGGGGGCCAGCGTATTTTTCTTCCAAAGGTTTTCCATTTCATTTTATGCAAAACAATAATGTCAGGCATTGATCCCTTGGTGCCAACTGCCTCACACAGATTCCCACTTATGGTACACAACAGCCTCAGAGGACGAGGGTTTTACTTTCCATTTATGTAAAGATGAGAGTGAGAATCAATTCACACAAGTTCATGGAGGGGTGGAGATTTGAATTTAGGTCTCTGACCCCAAATGGATGACTCTACTTTTATTTGCTTTCACTGAAAAGCAAGATATCATGTTGACTGTTTTGTTTTCATCATGGTCAGGGAGTCAAGCTATTCCTTAGTTCACGTGGGAGGCTTTAAGTGATCCCATTTCACTACAGGCAGACCTGAACAGAAGTTTCTCTGAAGAAGACAGGCACATGGTCTACAGACACATGAAAATATGCTCACCATCTTTAATCATCAGAGAAATGCAAATCAAAACCACTTTGAGATACCATCTAACTCCAGTAAGAGTAGCCCACATAACAAAATCCCAAAACTACAGATATTGGCGTGGATGTGGAGAAAAGAGAACACTTCTCCACTGCTGGTGGGGATGCAAACTAATATGTTCCTTTTGGAAAGATGTTTGGAGAATATGTAGGAATCTAAAAATTGACCTGCCATTGGATCCTGCAATTTCTCTACTAGGAGTATATCCAAAATGCCAAAAATCACTTTGCAAAAAAGATATTTGCACCAGATTATTCATTGCAGCTCAATTAGTAATAGCCAAGTCATGGAAGAAGCCCAAATTCCCATCTACCCATGAATGGATTAATAAATTATGGCATATATATATATACCATGGAATACTATGCAACTTTTAAAAAGGTGAAGGCTTTACCTCTTTTATGTTTACATGGAAGGACCTAGAACATATACTCCTGAGTAAAGTATCTCAAGAACGGAGGAAAAAGTATTCAATGTACTCAATACTTCTATAAAACCAACTTATATTTACTCACATTTTATTATGAAAGATAGAACATGACTATAGCCCAGGATGAAGGAGAGAAATGGAGTGGGAAGGGAAGGGAGGGGGAAGGTTTGATGGAGGGAGGGTCAACGACGGGACCACACCTATGGAGCATATTGCAAGGGTACAAGTTAAATCTGTCATGGGTAGAACATAAATGTCTTAACACAATAATCAAGTAAATGAGGCAAAAGCTATGTTAATTGGTTTGATGTAAGCACATCAGTTGGTCTAAAAAAATCAACACATTATACCCCACATATGCATAAATGTATTCATGATCTATGTGTATATGACTTAATAAAAAAAAAAGAAAGAAAGAAGAATGAATAAATAAAATAAAGTTCAAAAATAAATAAATAAATAAAAGTTAACTCCCAGCATCTCATCCCGTCTCTTCCCCTGCCAGGGCACAGCAGAAGCAGAGATTCTGGCATTCACCCTGGCACGGGACTCCTGTCTCTTCCTCTGACAGCCGCCTGTTCACAACATCAACTGGCAAGCTGTAGCCAGACTCTCCTTACGCCCCATACAATTCATCAAGAACTTAAATCACTCTACTATATTAACTGCATATAAGGAACAAAGATTAAACAACACACTGTTTTTCAACCTGAGATTCCTAGGGATTATGTCTGATTCCAAGGAAAGTAACCTTCAGTCTTTGGAAGAGATATTCTAAAGTGATTACCCAAGAATAAAAGGGATTGATGGGAAAAAATAATATAAAAACACTTAGTCACTCAAGGATATTAGGACCGAGGAGATAGTTCTGCACTCCTTGTGGAGGGATGATCCTAAAGTTTTTGCTTATTCAAGCCCCATCCAAGTCAGTGGGACTATTAGGTGCCTTGTGATTCACAGTAGGACTTTGTAAGATCTTTGGAGTTCTAAGGGTCTCAACACACATCATGTTATTTCATTCCTCAATCTTGAATATACACAACCACGCCTTTAGTATTACATAAAGCTGTGTGTGAGATCCACCTCTACCATCAAGGTGATTTATATGTCAATCTGTATTTCCGTATTTTTCTCCATGCTCTGGAAGTGCATTATATAGACAAACCTAATGTTATTTTTTTTTTTAATTTCAGGTTAATATCAGGGTATAAACAATTACCCTCTGTCCAAAGAAGTATGGAAAGTCCTCAAATAACTAATGTTATTCTTTTTCCTGAGTTGCAATTTGTTTTACAACAAGGGCTATCACATGTACTTTATTAAACTTTACTAGGCTCATTTGTTTGAATAACTATTGTATTTAATGTTGCGAATATGCCATAATTTATACACCCATTCTCTAATCAATGAGTATTCTCTTTCCTGCCTCCACTCCCATCATGAGCAATAACATGCAAGTGGTTTGATTTTCACACTTTAGGTTCCCAGAAGTGGTCCTGTTACCTTATGGATAAATGCTTTCAAAGTTTAATTGCTGCTGCCAGATTGCTTTCCAATGAGGCAGAATTTTTTGCATCTCTGCCATCAATACCTGAAGTAAACTTTCTTCATATCAAATAGCTCTTAATGAGGCTGTTTCATTTTGATGGGTGACGAAACGTTATTTTATTGTTACTGGAATGTGCATTTCACCCACATCTAGTGAATCAATCGAGCATCTAAAAGTACATTTGTTAGCCATTTTTTAAATTTGTACTTTGGTAAATTGTATTTTTGGATTCTTTGTCAGTCTTTTTGTTGAGCTCTCAATCTTGCCAGCGTGCGGAGGCATTGGCATCACATAGACATTTATTATCTGTGATGCAATTTGACTTTCACTCTGTCACTGTCCATCACCTTTGTTTCTGACATACTTAAATTTCTCCTGTCTTTTTTTTAAATTTATTTTTATTTATTTATTTATTTATTTGCAGTTTTTGGCCAGGGCTGGGTTTGAACCCGGCGCCTCTGGCATATGGGGCCAGCACCCTACTCCTTTGAGCCACAGGTGCCACCCCGATTTCTCCTTTTACCTTTTGTTTTTCCCTCGATGCTTGAGGATGCGTTTCCTTCTTAAGACTGTACAAGTATTGCCTTACGCTTTCTGGGAAGAGTGTTATTGCCTTTCAAAAATACAACTGTTGAATCAAATCCTCTCACATAGTTCTCTGCCACATTTTGGGGGTAATTTTAAACAAATTTATTCTTCAGAATAAAGTTTAAGATTTGGAAATTAGACCTAGAAACTGGACAACAATGGCCAGTGAGTTTTATAAATATATTTCCAACCTTATTGGAAATTATATCATTTTTCTCTTAAGTTTTTTTTTTTTTTTTTTTTTTGAATTTATTTATTTTTTTATTGTGGAGAAGGGGCAGGGAAAGAAGGCGGGGTAAGAGGTGAGTGACAGGGTCGGGCCAGTGGCATGGTACCACATTGGCTGTATCTAGGTAGAGGCAGT
>CAUYPK010165791.1:0-43640 GCA_963574355.1 Loris lydekkerianus | reverse complement strand
CTGTCCACACCCCTCAAGAAATCACCCAAGAATCTGAACTCCTGGGGGACAGGCCTCCAGACCTCAGAGTGAGAGTGGAGGGGAGTGCTGGGAGCTCAGAATTACAGGTAGAGAATATATACAGTTTTATACAGTTTTATGCCTGGCAGGAGAACGCGGTGGCACCCTAGTAAGGGAGGTAGGTCTAGTTTTTAGAGGGTCTCTTCTGTGGAGTGTAGTGGGAGGACCTTTGAACTCTGCTCATTTGTTTGTGGGGCACTTTGAGCTGTTCTCATGGGGGAGGGGACTCCCGTCTGCTTGGTGATTGATTTTGTACCTTTTGTTTGTATCCTTGGGGTCGCAGCTCACCTTAGCGGGGTTGATGTCCATTCTTCAGCCTTCTCTCTTGGTGCAGCTCTAATCCACCAGGTTACTTGCTAAATTTCTGTCCTTTAACTCTCCTTCTGGATGGGAGCCTCTGTGGAAAGCTAGCTTCAGTCAGCCATCTTGTCTCCACCCCGGCATGTGGATCCTCTTGATACCGGAAATTTGCTCTTCAGTAGGTCCTTGGTCTCAGGGATTTGAAGAATGAACCCACAGACCACAGATCAGTGGTAAGATAGGACTTTTATTAGAAGTTAGAAAGGAATACAGAAGAAGTAAAAAGCACCAGAGCTTTTAGAAGGGGGAAGAGCTGAAGAACTCACCCTTTATTTTTTTTTTTAGAAAAAAGAGTTGCTTTGGTTTTTCTATATGTCCAGTCGTCCACAATTATGCTTTAGCATTTAGAGTTGAATTAATTAAAATACATGAAATGAATTGGAGAAAAGTCTAATGTTTTACAGTTTTGTTAACTGGTCACAATCATATACAATGACAGGTGGAGGTGGGCAGGGCTTTGGCTATAAAGTACAATTTGTCTGGAAAAGAATAGTGGGAGACAATATTCAGAATATCATGTGGTGGCAGTGGTAGTTTTTTTTTTTTTAAATATAATGAACTTAAAAAAATTGAATATTAGAAAAATGGGGGTGAGGGGATGCCGCAGCAGTCTACCAAGGGCAACAAAGTAAGACTCTGTCTCAAAAAAAAAAGAAAAGAAAGGAAAGGAAAGGAAAAAGGAAAGGAAAAAGGAAAGGAAAAAGGAAAGGAAAGGAGAAAGAAAAGGAAAGGAAAAGGAAAGGGGAAAGGAAAGGAAAGGGGAAAGGAACAGAAAGGAAAGGGGCAAGGAAAGGAAAGGAAAGGGGGGGAAGGTTTTCCTGGGGAAAATGCTATCGATTTAGAGTTGGTTTTTTGACTAATAGTAAGTTCAAAGAGTGTGGGTGTTGTGTATGAATGTTGTAGTGATACATTGTATTTTATGATATTTTTCCTCTATAGAGTGAATAAAGTAAAAATTTCAAGTCATAGTAATTATGTTAAGAAAGTTGTGTCCTGGTCATCTTTAATGCCTTTTTGCAATTTGGTTAAACTGAAGGATGAGTTGGGGCAAGATTGTGAAGAGTTCTATGTTGAAGAATTTTTAGACTTGCTATATGTTACTATTAAGGAATGCTTAAGGAGAGTGACCTAATCAGATCTAAATTATAGAAAAGATGATTCTGAAGTTGAGTGAGATTAGGACCAAAGAAATAATTTTGGTAGGGGACTTTCATGATAGTCCGCTCTTCAAATAAAGTCCTGAACTATATATATGAACCATAATTAGAAGGAGAGTATTTGAAAGTAGAGTGTCATAGAACAGTACAATTTGGTATAGAAACTGAACAGTGTAGAAGGTGAGGGAATCAAGTTGGCTCGTGGGTTCCTAGTTTGGGAAACTATATAGAGGGAGTTGCCATTAACAGAGACAGAAAAGGAATATATTTTTGGCAGGTGGAGAAGAGTAAAGATGTCAGGTAATAAGTTTAAGTTTTTTATTTTTGTTTTTGAGACAGAGTCTCGCTATGTTGCCCTTGGTAGAGGGCCATGGTGTGCATCACAACTCACAGCAACCTCAAACTCTTGGGCTTAAGCAATTCTCTTGCCTTAGCCTCCCAAGTAGCTGGGACTACAAGCACCTGCCACAAGGCCTGGCTATTTCTTGGTTGCAGTTGTCATTGTTGTTTAGCTGGTCCTGGATGGATTTGAACCTGCCAGCCTTGGTGTATGTGGCTAGCTCCATAACCACTGTGCCACAGGCACCAAGCCTGAGTTTAAGTTTTGCTTATATTAAATTTTAGGTATTTATGAAAATGTAGGTGAAGATGCCCAGTAGGCAAGTTTAAATTGGGGTATGGGATAGTGAAAAGAGGTCAGGAATCTATCTAGTTTTCTCCACCTCCTCTACCATTACTGTTATCTGTCACCTTGATTATTGCAAGTTTTCTTATATGGTTTCTTCTAGTTTTGCTCTTCTTTAATCCATTCTCTGTGCTACAGTCAGTGATCTTTCTTAAGGGGAAATCTTATTATATCACTCCTCTGCTTAAATTATTTCTGACTTTAAAAAAAAATCTTCATGATTAAATCAATATTCTTTTTTCCTTTAACAAATTTTTAAGTTCCTTTAAATTCTTCATCCCAACTTACCCCTCTAGCCTTAATGACTCTCTACAATGCCCTCATTTCCTAAATATATAATTTTCTCAGGCATATTGAATTAATTTGTGGTTTCTGGGAATAGACTCTATCTTTTCTCTAAACCTTTCAATCTATTGTTCCTCATTCCTGGAATCTTTCTCCTTGTTGCTCCCTTCCTTCCCTCCATTTGTCTGGCTTATTTGTCCCTATTTCTACCCATTCTTCAGTTTTTGGTAAGCCTTCCTTGGATTTTGTTTATTTTTGAAGATTTTTAAACCCACAAGTCAAAAGAATGGAGTGAAACCCTATACACATGCATACACATAAACTTCCCTTTCGCCAAATGGAAAACATGCTATAGATATCACGATGCTTCACATTTAGTTACTTAAGCATGTATTTCCCAATTACAAGGACATTCTCTACAACCATAATACAATTATAGTACCTAAGAATATCAGCATTTAGTCAGTAACATTATTCTACATATAGTCTACACTTAAGTTTTCCAAGTTGTCTCAAAATGTTTATGGCTTTATTTCTCCTCAAATGTGGGATTTGATCAAGGTTTGTACATTAGCATTTGTCTCAACCGTAGGATTCAATTAAGGTTCATACATTACCTTTGTCTGGCATGCCTCTTTAAGTTTCCTCCGATCTAACTTAGTCCCACCACTTCCCTCTCTTTAGATTTATCCTTTGAAAAGTAGAGGCCATTTGTCCAAGAGTATGTTCTACATTCTGAATTGGTCTATTTCCTAATGATTAGATTCTGGTCATACATTTCTGGTGAGACCATTACACAGATGATGTCTATACCTACTACTTACTGTATTACATCAAGAGGCACACAATATCAGGCTCTCCCCTATTGGTAATATAAGCTTGATCACTTTGTAAAGGTGGATCTCTATACTATTTAATTAATAAGTAATTGATGAGGAATAATTCATGACCATGTAAATGTTCTGTTCCCTAGCAACCCTTCAACTTGTGATTTTGGTATCAATTAATGATCCTTGCTTGAATCAGTCATGACATTGGAGGTTTGGAAATGATGATTTTCTAACTTTTTCCTTCCTACAACATATATTACCTTCATTGACTTTTCAGAACAGTGAAATCAGGTTAAATAAAGACTGAATATAGACCACTGAATTTAGAATCATGTTCTAAACCCCAACTTTTCTAGGGCCAAGAGAGTGGTGAAGATAGAAGACATATTGCTGAGGAGGTGGACCAAAGAGAGAATAGAGATTTGCCTATGAAGAGGAGGCAAGAAGTAGCTTGAAGAGACAGGGATGATGGAAAGAACATTAATTTAGTACTTGAACATTTTTTTTGATGAGCTGATGAAGAAAGAGATTGAAGGATAGGAAAGTCAGGGAATAATTAATAGAACAAGACTCCAGGTAATTTGGGAAGATGTGATATCAAGAACAGCTGGTTGCGGTATTAATTCAGGAAAAGACCAGAGACCTATACTGTATCTCAAAGTTAGGAACTGCATATAGATGAGAATTATTGTTTATCTAGTCCAGGGTGGATTTGAGCTTGCCAGCCATTCCATGTATTTGAATATGGAAGGGAAAAGTCATATCTGAAGATTTTTTTTAATAGTTTCTTTTTGAGCATAGGGTTGGTGAGGTAGGCTTAGGGACTTAAGAGTGATGAAAGTGTTAACAAATATGTAGAGAATGGACAAGAGAAATGTTTCAAGGTAAGTTAAAGGATTATTGAGCAGCATCAAGGGCTCATTTGAGATTGGAATTCATAAATTTATAATCAGCACTTTTTACACTTTTCTCTGGCAGTGTTCTATAGCCAGGAATAAAGTAGAGACAGATTGTACTGAAGATGGATGAGGAGGAGATAACTGAAGATGTAAGGGAGACTGTTGAAGTAATAGGGTGTGGGTCTAACCAGTAGAAAGGGATGGAGATGTAATGCCAAACAGTGATTGATTAAAATACTAATTTAATGTTGGTTTGAAGTTATGGCAGTCATGAAGCACATATTTATTTTTTCTTAAACTAACATTTCTTTTTCTTTCTTTCTTTTTTTTTTGAGACAGGTTTCACTTTATCACCCTTGGTAGAGTGCTGTGGCATCACAGCTCACAGCAACCTCAAACTCTGGGCTCAAGTGATTCTTTTGTTTCAGCTTCCCAGGAAGCTGGGACTACAGGCTCCTGCCACAACACTTGGCTATTGTTGTTGTTGTTGTCATTGCTGTTTAGCAGGCCCGGGCTAGATTTGAACCCACCTGCCCCTGTCTATGTGGCTGGCACCCTAACCACTGAGCTATGGGTGCCGATTCATCAATTTGTTACTATGTCTTGAAAGTATGTTTAAGTTGTAGTGTCATTATTTAGATTGTTGATTTATAATTTAAATTTTTTCAAGCACTTAAAAAATTATGATTAAACTAGATTTTTTCAAGTGATAAATCTTAGTTTGCAAGTATATTATTTGTGTCTAGCTTATATGAAAGAAGCTTAACTTTACCATTTACCAGAAATTGCTCTTAAAATTTAAAAAATGTTATGGAAAGTACTTAGAATATGAGATATTTGAGATATTTTATAGGCAAATAGCAAGAAACCAACTGAAGGATGAGATTAAAGATGAGTGAGAAAAAAGCAATAGAGAAAGGAGGTGGGCAGAATTTTTACCATGGTTAAAAAAATAATCTGATTTCTGTCAAATTAATCTTTGGTAGGGCATTCCAGTATGATGATTTAATGTTTTTCTTGTATGTATCAATACTTCTAAATTTGGGAAATCCAAGTTGGCTATTTTGTATTTGCTCAAAAAAAGTAACAGTGAGTTTTGATTTTTTTCTTTTTATTTAAATCCAAAATTATAGAAAAATGCATCAAAGCTATATCATGAAAGCTGAGTTCAGGTCCAGTGTAAGAAAAAATTTCCCACTTTATATTTTCTCAAATTACAAATAGACATGTTATAAGAGTTCATTTATAAGTTAATTATTTGAGTTTAGAACACATTTCCTGTTGAAAATTCTAACATGATGGCCCATAGTAGCGTATTTATCTCTCATTGCAGCTAAAAAATTATTCCTTTGCTTAGAAAAATATAGTAAATTATACTGATGAAAACATATAACAAAAAAACAAACATGTATCATCTTTTTCCTTGAGGAATAGTTTTTCTAGTAGTATTACAAAATTTTTACCACAATTAGATGTTAATTATCTCTATCATCTTATAGGAGATGAACCTAAGTAATAGTTCTGAGAATAAATAATTGTTATTGATTCAGTAATTGATAAGGAGAAAAAAGACAGAAAAGGAAAGCACAGGGTGCCTGAAATGATTGTGAGGCAGTAGTGAAATAACTTAGTTTTTTTTTTGTTTTTTTTTTTTTTTGTTATTGGTGCAGAGATAGAGGCATGGAATTTAGAATCAGAAATCTGAATTCAAATCTCATATTTCCAGTTAACTAGCTAAATGTTATGAAATCAAGTTACTCTTGAACCAGTTTCTTCATATGTGGGAGATCATTGATTTCATTCACTGATTCAAATGTTTTCCTTACTAGGTTATTTTGAAGACAAACAAAATAATCTGAATGGAAACAAGCAATCATGAACTTTTGATGAACAAGAATCGTGTTTAGTGTTTAGTCAGATATTAGTGATGATGTAATTATTCTTCTTACTGTCTTTCCGTTGCTTCTTTCCCTGTTATCCTTCTTTCATCAATAATGTGTTTTCACTGCGCTCCTGATCTAGGACTTTAGAGAGCCTTCAGTACTGGTGATAGGAGTGAGGCAATCCAGGTTTGCCCAAGTCCCAGGTGATTTCCTCACTGCCTCTCCCATTGGGCACAGGAGTAGGGTGTGAGGAGCTTTTATAGGTCAGTTTGTTCATTTTCTCATGGTTGCCTGACAAAGTCCTGTTGTTCTCTAGGTATGGCATGAACCTAAGGTGTCTCATAGTCTCTGAGCTTCTTGGTCTTTCTTTCTTTGCCTCCTCTCACCTTACTCTTTACCACCCCATTTTCATGTGTATTTGACTCTGCTTATCTGCTTTCCCCACCACTTTTTCTTGTTCCTCTTTAATCTCACCCTTCAGTTGGTCTCTTGTCCTCTGCCTACAAATAGGCTGAGGTCCCATAACCTAAAACACTCTTGCTCAACTCTTCAGTGTTTTGATTTTCTTTTACCATCAAAGAGATGTTGATATTGTTGCCTTTTGTCCTAAAACTGTTCTAATCCAGTATCCTTTCTCAAGTTAGTAACATCCTTGACTTCTTTGCAGCATGTTGAGGATGTGAGTGCTTCCTCCTTGACACTTCTTTGGCTTCTATAAGAATGGTATCTCTGATTGCTTTTTTCCTTTCTTCTGTCTAAATGTATTTGCCCCACCACTTGCTTGGACAGTTTATTAGCCCTCTTATGTCCTTTCTCTCACTTCTTTCCTATAACTACAGTTGTCCACTCTATCATTCCTAGAATGCAATTGAACTAGGTAGGAGCAGTGATGGAAAATTCAGGGAGGGAGGATTCTGTTCACTACAAGAAAATATTATTTCCTAAAGCAATCATAGTAGTTGTTTTTATAGTAGTGATCTGCTTTTGCAGTAGTTAATTCTTCATTGTTGAGGTATTCAAGTGGTGGCAGAAAGACCCCTTATAAAAAGGATTCATATATTAGGTGGAAAATTGAGCCCAGATATCCTTTTAAAGTCTTGTCTGACTCAGAGATTGTGATTTTTATCTCATCTACTCTACTCCAATGGATTCAACTTTGCCCTTTACTCAAATGTCTTCCATAGCATTATTTCCAGCCCTTCCCCTACCATACCTCATCTTTTTTGCCAAGCAAAAAAAATTGCTTCTGTTCTAGACTGCCATGTTTTCTAGCTTCATTATAACTTTCCCATATTTCTCCCCCTCCCCCTTTACTGCCATGGCAATGAGGATTACTTTTCTATGCTTTGGCTACTTTCCCGATAGTAAATTATACCTGTCCATATTGATTTGCTACTTCCTCTCTCTTCTCACCTTTTCCCTCCCCCCTCCAGGACTTGGAGTGCTCAAACAAAGAAAAGGACACCAAAAAAAAAAAAATAATAAAAAAAATAAAAGAGCTAAGCCCAAGAGCTGGAGGTTGCTATGAGCTGTGATGTCATGGCACTCTACCAAGGGCGACAAAATGAGACTCTGTCTCAAAAAAAAAAAAAGAAAAGAAAAGAAAAGAAGAAAAAGGACACCAAAAGAGGAGGCTCAAGATCTTAAACTTTACATTTATTTTAAAATTTTGTATAGCATATGCGTATTCTAAATGTTAATGCTTGCTGACCATTTTAAAATAAGTGTTTATAATAATAGTTATAGTTGCAATTATTTATTGAATATCTGCCATATACCAAGCCATGAGCCTGCATAAGTTATTTCATTTAAATCTTACAACATTCCTATAAGGGAGGTACTGTTGCTGTCCCATTTTACAAATGAGAAAACAGACTTAGGAAGTTAGGAATGTTGTCAAAGGTCACACAACTAATGAATGTCAGAGATTGAACTCACTGTACAGCCATTAACCAGTGTGTTGTATTGTGTTGTAAGAAAGGTAGAGATCTAGAATCAAATTTCAATTTCAGCCATTAACCACTTAACCAGTGTGTTGTATTGTGTTGTAAGAAAGGTAGAGATCTAGAATCAAATTTCAAAAAGTAAAATAGTGTGATACAAACAAGAAAATATATTTTGGACTTAAGTTTTTAGGTATTTTTAGTGTATGCAACCTATTGAGATAGTGCTCATCATGGCTTGTAATGCTGGCCAGGCTTAGTGTCTCATGCCTGTAATCCTAGTACTGTGCGAGGCTGAGGCAGGTGGATTGCTTGAGCTCACAAGTTACAGATGAGCCTGAGCAAGAGTGAGATCCTGTCACTACAAAAACTAGCCAGGTATTGTGGCAGGTGACTAGGTGACTACAGGTCCCAGCTACTCTGGAGGATGAAGCAAGAGGATTGCAAGGCACTCTACCCAGGAAGAAAGAGACACTCTGTCATACACACACACACACAAAAAAAAATTTTTAATGATAATGAGTTATAGTGAGCTACACTGTTACTGGTTAAAACTAGAGAGAATAAAAAGGGTTTATTTGTACCATTAATTAATAAAATCAAGATTATTTTTAAAAGTCTTTTCTCTATCTCATTTTTTAAAAGATTTCCATTTGATATAGTTTTATATTGCACATAATATACTGTTAATATAGTGGTACCCTATGTAATTTATAATTGGTGTTTGCTTAAATATTTTTAAATGTTGGGGTACATAATAAAATGTATAGACTGCTGATTTAGACAAGCACTTAAAGTTCAAAGGAAGGCTAGTTCTTTGGGTATGGTTATTAGAAAAGATTCCTGGTGAAAGTAGATATAAAGCTGAAGCTGAACTCTAATAGTTTAATAATAATAGCACTTACTATTGCTATTAGTTGACTATTACTATATAGTCAACCTTCTATATTTGTGTGTTCAATAAACCGTGGTTCAAAAATATTTTAAAAAATTGCATCTGTACTGAGCATGCACAAACTTCTCTCCTTGTCATTATTCTCCAAATAATATAGTATAACAACTGCTTATTTAGCATTTACATTGTATTAGGTATTATACAGGTAATTTAGGGATGATTTAAAGTACCTGGGAGGATATGTGTAGGTTATATGTAAATACTGCACTGATTTATGTGGGCCTAGACCATCTGCAGATTTTGGTATCTGAGGGAGGTCCTAGAATCAACACCTGGTGGACACTGAGGGATGATTGTATATTGCTCCTGATAGACAAAGCAATTCATTTTCACAGGAGAACATTTAGAAAATTGAAAAAAAGCAGAACAAAGATTATAGCTAATGGAATGAAAATTTCTTATAAGTCTGTCCTTTGGAGATAACCACCATTAATATTGTGATATAGGTCCTTGCAGTCTTTTTTGCAAATATGTGTGCTTACTTTAAGTTAGGAATTTGGGATCGTACTCTATGTATTGTTTTGAAAACTGTTTCCACTTAACAGTATGTAGTAAACATTTTTATGTCACTAAGGATTCTGTAATCCTATTAACTTTTAATTGGGTTGAGTATACATAGCATAGAATTTACCATCTTAAGTACTTTGTTCATTAGTAGTAAATATGTTGCTGGGCACAAATCCCTAAAATGTTTCATCTTGCAAAACTGAAACCCTGTACTTACTGAGCAGCAACTCCCTATTTTCCCCTCCTCTCTGTGCCTGGCAACCATTCTATGTTCTGTCTCTGAATTTTACTATTTTAGATACCTCATATAATAGGTAATCATGTAATATTTGTCTTTTTGTGGCTGTCTTATTTCACTTAGCATAATGTCCTCAGTGTTCATCCATGTTGTAGCATGTTTCAGTTTTCTTCCATTTTGCTATTGAATAATATTTCATTTATATACACATAATACATTTTATTCATTCATTCATTCATTCATCAATGGACACTTGGGTTGTTGCACTTCTTGGTTATTATGAATGATGTTGCTGTGAACATAAATATATAAATACATCCTCTGGACCTTGCTTTCAGTACTTTTAGGTATATGCCCAGAAATGAAATTGCTGGATCATATCATAATTCTATTTTTAATTTTTAGGAACGTCTATAATATTTTTTCCATAGTGGCTTCACCATTTTGCTTTCCCACCAACAGTGCATGAGGGTTCCAATTTCCTACGTCCTTTCCAACACTTAGTTTTTTTGTTTGTTTTTGATATTGGCTATCCTAATCAGTATGAGGTCTGCAGTCCAATATTTAATGACTGTGTAATCTGTTGTTTGGTTTCTACTAAAACTTACTAACTATTAATAATTCCCTCTTATTTAGAGTTTGGTTGTTTCAATGTTTTATTCTCAAAAATAATGCGAGCTCATATCTTCAAATGTGCGCATCTTTATTTTCTTAGGATATATAATCTAGAAATGAAACTTAAAATAAGAAGAGACATTAGATAGATAGGAAGATGGTATGAATATTCCAGGAAAGGCATAGGCTTAATAAAAATAAGGAAGCCAGGATAGCACGATAAATTAAAAGACAATTAGACCAGCCTATATGGAGGATAAATTATTCACAGGTCATAGGAAATAAGACTAAAAATAAAGATTAGTATTAGATTTTGAAAACCTTTGAATATCAACTTATGAAGTTTGTGATTTGTTTAGAAAGTAATGAATAATCTTAAAGAAGTATGACAGGTTGAAAACTTTCCAAAAGATTATCCTAAAGCAATGTGTAGAATGGTTTAGAATGGTAGAAAATAGACCAGTTAGATCATAGTATAATAGAAGCATGGTAGAGGTCAATAAGTTTAGATTTTATAAAATAGGCTATCACTTTTGATAAATAGGAGGAGGGAAATAAAATTATTAGTTAATGTATCTGTATGATACATCTCTGGTGAGATGTTTTATATAGATTGAAATAATAAGCTGGAAAAAAAAAGACCTGCTGTTTACCTTACTTGTAATAGGTAATCTCATGGATAATTCAGAGTTAACTATAAATGATTTTGTAATATTAACGTTCCCTATAAGTACTTAGTATTACAGTGTAGAAGTAAGAGAAAACATTTTTTGTATATAAGAGTAATGCCTATTACAAGTGTTTCTTTGTCTCAGCTGTCTTCTCATTTAGACTTTAAGGAATTCCAGATTTTATATATGGTGTTATTCTTCTGCAGCATAAAAATTTGATTGTAATCTATTGAGAATTTTTCTGCCCTTATTTGAAGTTGTACAGTAATGCCATCTTGAGGTAGATTATATGTTACAAATTGAATGTTTTTCCTTTTCTTATTTGTATTTTGCAGTATTTATCTATTTAATATTTGAGAAATATGTAAAGTTTCTTTAAAATTTTTATTTTGAAAAATTTAGAATATGCAGAAAATGAAATGATATAAAATACATATGTATATATGAAGTATGACAATTAAGTTCATGAACTTGCCACTGTGCGTTTACATTGGCACCACTGTACAAACAACTCAGTAAGGTTTCAGAACTTTGTATATCAGTGTCTCACGCTCTATTTGTGTCCACTTGTGGCAGTGTTTTTCTGAAGGGAGTTCATTATTATTATGTATTTTTGTGTGCAATTGTGAGAATAATGAGGTTAAATTAGAGCAACAAACAATAAATATGGAAAGAGTGGAAATGAAATCAAGGATGTATACAAAAGGATTAAAGGTTTTTCTGAGGGGCGGATGAAGAGAGGTCAGGGCAGACAATAATGAGCAGAACTGATGAAAACATTGCAAAAATTCATTGAATTGTGTGTCAAAATCATTGGCGGACTGTGAGAAGCATAGCAGACCAAGTAAACATAAAATAGAAAAATAGGAAAATCTTAACTGAAAATCTTGGCATGAGAAAGGCAGAGCACCAGCTCACATGGCACTGTCTGTGAGGAAGTTTTTAGCCAGCCAACAAGTAACCATTGGAACACCTCCCTACTCACCTGATCTGGCCGCAGAGATTTTTTTTTTTTTAACCCAAAGATAAAGGAAATATTGAAAAGAAGACATTTTGATGATATTCAGGTATAAAAGGTAAAAAAGAATACAGCTTTGATGGCCATTTGAGAAAAAGAGTTCCAAAATTGATTTGAAGGGTAGACTGGGTGCTGGGATCGGTGCATAGCCTCCCAAGCGGAGTACTTCAGAGGTGACTGTATTGATATTCATTAGTGAGATAAATGCAGCACATTTTCTAGGATGAGTTCTCCAACTTCATTATCAGAATGAATATATTTCTCTTAGATAAACTACTTTATGTATGTGTATTTTCTTGCTGAATTATTTGAAAGTAAGTTGCACATGAAGTCATAACTTACTCTTAAATACCTTGTTATTCTTTTGCTAAGGATAAGGATATTTTCCTATAATCTCAAAACCATTAACATACATAGGAAAATCTATAATTCTAAAATATCATCTAACAGCCAGTTCATATTTAGAATTTCCCAATTGTTCTAAGAATGTATGAAAACCCATATTTTCTTTTTGAATTAGGATCCTGTCAAGGCTCACATATTGCCTTTAGCTGTAGCCCCTTTATTTATTTTAATCTATAATAGAATAGTTCTTCTCTCTCTTTTTTTTTTTGAGACAGAGTCTCACTATGTCGCCCTTGGTAGAGTGCTGTGGTGTCACAGCTCACAACAACCTCAAACTCTTGGGCTTAAGTGATGAATGAATATCATGGAAAAAGAGGTAAGGATACACAAGCCATGAAGAGCACTATCTCAATAGGTTTACATATATTAAAAATAATTAAAAACTTAAGTAACTTGAGTACAGGAGTTCAAGGTTGCAGTGAGCTATGATTGTGTCCCTGTTCTCCCTCCATCCTGAGCAACAGAGTGAGACTCTATTTCTGAAAACAAAAGAAAAATTTAAAAATAGATGATGAAGGGAGTGGAATGTCAAATGGTTGGAAATTGAGACTTACAGTCTCTAGTTTTACATAATCCTGTATAGCTAGAGATTTTTCCCTTTTCTCTTAACTATTAGGAATGGTGTAGGAAAAACAGAATATAGATATATTAATATTTCCCAATTTAGAATCTTTAAGGAAAAAATAGTATGTCCCCCCCTCATATAGGAATAAGGGAGTCTAGCAATATATTTTCCACAATTCCCCATCTCCCTAGGTATTTCTAGGTTCTTAAAATAGCACCTTTTTCTGTAAAACATGATAAATAGAACAATTTAAGACAGCTGTGTACTATTGTTGGGGTGAATAGTTTAACTTTATATTAAGCAATGGATGTTCCACATAAATATATTTTTCACACATCTGTGGCTTACTACTATGAGTCAAAATGTAGTTATTTTAGCCATTTTATTTTAGAACATAAAAATGTTAACAGAGTCAATTTTAAATTTAGAATTGTCTTCACCAGTGATTTAGTATACAGGATTCTGTTATGGCATTTCCTGTACTTTAATTTTTGTTCTCTTTCAAATATGTATAAACTTTTATGCAGAAGCAACCTTATACTTAATGTATATGGGCATAAATGTGGCCCAGTGATGCCTTGCAAACAGTGGACCTAATTAATTTTCCCAAATATCATTTTCATTATAGTAGTACTCTCTTGACCCCAAATCTCTGTGGCTCCTTATTGCTTATAGAACCAGCTACAATCTAGTCGTACTCTTGTGTTTTGTGTGTGTGTGAGTGTAAATATAACTTATTTGTCAGTACTTTACAGTGCAAGCATTTCACTGTAGCCAGTTCAGTTTCCACTATACTCAGTTTCGTAGTCTTATGATTGATTATTTTATGTTCCTAACCTTTATTCATGCTATTGTATGTTTTCTGTTTAAGGACCTTTTTTTTTAAATTTTTTTTTATTAAATCATAATGTTTAAGGACCTTGAAGAAGTTATTTATCTTTGTGCATTGTCTTAGCAGCTTATTTCTTATCTGTGCTTTCAGTGATTGGTGTAATTACGTAGTTATGTTTCCTTTGCATTGAAAGTTCTGAGATGTGCAAGGAAGTCTGGGAAATTTAGCTTTCCACCAAACTAGAGGAAAGTTAAAGTGGATGTACTATTACATAGTCACATGTTCCAGCCTTATATCTCTGCTCCTTGATTCCTACTCTTATTTTTTTATTCACTAGATTTCCTAACTTGGCTTTTTAAAAAAACTTGTTAAACCACATAATCTTCCTGGGCCTTCCTATACTTATCTCTGTTATGAGGGGACTTAAGACTAGGTGATCTCTAAACATTTCAGTAATAAAATAATACATATTCAACTTTGCGCCTGTGCTCAGTCGTTAGGGTGCTGGCCACATACACCAAGGAAGGGGGTTCGAACCCGAACCCAGCCCAGGCCTGCTAAACAACTGACAACTGCAACAAAAAAATAACTGAGTGTTGTGGTGGGTACCTGTAGTCCCAGCTACTTGGGAGGCTGAGGCAAGAGAATCGCTTAAGCCTAAGAGTTAGAGGTTGCTGTGAGCTGTGAGGCCATGGCACTCTACTGAGGGCAACATAGTGAGACTCTGTCTCAAAAAAAACACAAAAAAAACAAAAAAAAAAACATATTCTTCAATATCCTGTTGTAATATTGCTTCATTTATAACGTCCTACTTGACACTGTTGTCTATGTTATGTTGTCTTGCCCCACAATATTTTTTAGCATTTACTAAAAAAAGGTAACCATAGAATAACTTGTGTTTTGCTTACATACATTTATTTTGATTACTTAATATAGTTGCAAGCTCCTTGTAAAATAATACTTCTTTTTAAAATAATTTAGTTACTTATGATTTTACAATCATTATATTACTACATGGCAGTCATATAATAATGACAGTGATAATAGCTAATGTCTATGAACTCTAACTTTGAGGCAGGCATTGTTTTAAATGCTTTATAAATATCCATTTGCATAATTCTTAAAAGAAGTTTATGAGATGAGATTTCTTTCCATGTCTATTCTACTGATAAGGAAGTGCATGCAAAGGTTAAGTCAATTTCCTCAAAATTATACTGTGGGTGAGTAAAGGTGGGGTATGAACCCAGGCAGCTGACTTCAAAAATTTGTGCACTTATCCATTTTGCTGCAATGCATAGTTACTGTATATTTGTTGAATAAATGGAATGTGTTCATCTTAAATATATATTGGGCATGACATTGGTATCCTTTGTACTTTGGATAAAAGACTAAGGATGTTTTAGTTTGGGGAGTTTTTTTTTTTTTTTTTTTTTTTTTTTTTTTTAAACAAGGACTAGTAATTTTCTTAACAAACTAAATATTTTCATTGATTTTCATGATTCACAGCAATTATTCAAATTACCTACTTATACTTTGAGGGATTTTGAAAAACCCTTCTGTTTTTAAAAGGGAGTTTGTGAGACACATAATCCTTACAAATTCATCTTAATTATGTGTCTTAATTATTATTTGTTTCTTACTCATTTTCAGTTGAGTGGGGATTTTATGCAATGGCTTCAAGCCACAGTTCTTCACCAGTGCCTCAAGGAAGCAGCAGTGATGTTTTCTTTAAAAAAGAGGTAGATCCAACAAAACACATTCGATCTGTGCAGTCACTGCCAGATGTGTGTCCCAAGGAACCCACAGGTAATGCGTTTTTTATTTTTATTTTTTGAAATTTTTGCTGGCAATTTAAATGAGTAGTCATGTTTCACATACTTACTTTAGAAGACTAAACTTTATAATTTTAAAAAGTATATAAATGTCTTTATAGGGAAATTGCAATGTAATTCTTTTCATACATTTCATACATTATATAAACTGAAAAAGTATCGAAGGTACAGATTGAAACTTGCTTAATTAAAACATAGTACAGTCATTCCTCATTATTTGTAGATTCCATATTTGTAAGTCTCATATTCTTTAAAATTTTTGTGCAACCCCAAAATTAATACGTATGGCATTTCTGTAGTCATTTGCAGACATGTACAAATCAGTGAAATGTTTGAGTTCCCTGACACATATGTTCTCAGCTGGGGTTGAACAAGGCAAAGCTCTGCTTTCTTTTTTGTGGTCTATTTAGTGCCACAAAAAAGTTTTGGTGATTTTGCTGATTAATATGGCCCCTAAGCTTAATGTTGAAGTGCTGTCTAATGTTCTTAAGTGCAAGAAGGCTATGATGTGCCTTGCAGAGAACATACATGTGTTATATAAGCTTCATTGAGGCATTAATTATAGTGCTGTTAGCTATGAGCTTAAAGTTAATGAATCATTGATATATACTGAATAAGGTATCTTTAAACAGAAACACACACAAAACAAGGTTATGTATTGATCAGCTGATGAAACTGTTGTGACCAGAGGGTCCTGGGAACCTAATGCTTTATTTCTTTTAGGAGCAGTGTTTCAGTATTTGCTAAGTGTTCAAGGTGACTTTATAGAACAAAACTACCATGAATAATGAGCCTTGACTATGTACTTTTCTTCTATAGTTAATGCCATTGCAAAATGTGTGTCATCTAATTATAATCTAAATAAAGTATATTTTAACCAGGAGTGCCTACATTGTACAACAAAAAAAAAGGCCTACCTCTAACCAGTACTGGGTATTAAAGGATAGAAAATATATAACAGAGGGTTATAGCAGAGGTTTGATATTGAAAAAATAACAAAGTAATTGTACATTAAGGAAAGACTGACTTTGTCTTTCACTCCATCATGCAGTTATAACTCTCAAATTTTGCATATCCTTTATCTTGTATATATTTTTTGATATCCTTGTCAATTGATGCTGGAAGCTGAAGATTATTTAATTATACTGATTATTTTTTATTATTAAATCATAGCTGTGTACATTAATGTGATCATGGGGCATCATACACTGTTTTTATAGGCCATTTGACACATTTTCATCACACTTGTTAACATAGCCTTCCTGGCATTTTCTTAGTTATTGTGTTAAAACATTTATATTCTGCACTTACTAAGTTTCACATGTACCCTTGTAAGATGTACCGCGGGTGTAATCCCACCAATCACCCTCCCTCCGCCCATCCTCCACCCTCCCAATTATACTGATTTTTATTAAAGCATTTACCACGGATAGTTTAGTTGGTTTGTGTAAAATAGAATCTAAGCATTTTTAATTTTCTAGTATGTACTCTCAATGTTCTCTTGTTTACTTTTTACAGGTGATTCAAATAGTTTATGTGTTGCCCCGTCTCTAGTTACAGATCAACATAGATGGACTGTATATCATTCCAAAGTAAATCTCCCAGCAGCATTAAATGATCCTAGATTAGCAAAAAGAGAATCTGACTTCTTCACAAAAACATGGGGACCGGACTTTGTGGACACTGAAGTCATACCTTCATTCTACCTCCCACAGATCAGCAAGGAACATTTTACAATATATCAACAGGAAATCTCTCAGGTAATATCTAATCCTGAAGTTAGTTTAATCAAGTCAATAGTAATA
Source organism: Loris lydekkerianus (assembly GCA_963574355.1). Lineage (NCBI taxonomy): Eukaryota > Metazoa > Chordata > Mammalia > Primates > Lorisidae > Loris > Loris lydekkerianus. Next base: position 26,095 of record CAUYPK010165791.1, on the reverse strand, counting down.
GAAAGATTTTTTAGTGTGATTTATTGTTGATTTTTGAACACTAATCTCTGATGAACCTATCGTATTCTTTTCATACAAATTTTAGTATCCTGGATTGCATTTAATTCTTTGCTTAGCTATATTTTAATACATTTCTCTTACTAAAGTAATTTTTCTGAATTACATATTTTCTATATTTGTTTTGCCTTTTTAAAATTTCAAAATATTAAAGAGGTACAAATGTTACTTGACTTGAGTCAGGACTATAAATGTACCCATCACTTGAATAGTGTTCACTATACCCATTAGGTGGGGTTTTGCTTCTCCCCTTCTCCCCTCCCCCCTTACTTCTCTCTCTGTACATGTGTGTCCATCACTTAGTTCCAATTTATTAGAGTGTACATATAGTATTTGTTTTTCCATTCTTAAGATTCTTGAGTTAGGATAATGGTCTCCAGTTCCTTTCAAATTGCTCTAAAAGACATTTGATTCATCCTTTTTAATAGCTGAATAATACTCCATGGTATACATATACCACATTTTTCAAATCCACTTTGAATTGATATGCACTTGGGTTGATACGAGATCTTTGCAATTGTGAGAATTACATATTTCTAATGGAGCTAAGATTCAGTATGACACCTATCCTACCTATATAGGAGAAAATGGTTGTATTAGGCCTATAAAAACCCAGATGATTTGTGAATTTTAAGAAATTAGCAGAGCATTACTGTTTTTATGTATCTTATTCACCACAGACAATTTAATAGAGCATCTTAGTTAGCCGTAGTACCTCTAGATATAATTATATCTATTATAACTCAATATATTACTTTAAACTCAGTCTAAGAGCAAGAAGTGAGTATAGTACTGAGTTTGAGAAAGCCTCTTATTCAGTTTTAGACTCTTAAGTGACTGCTATCAATATAATTCTAGTAACTATTATAGTTTTTTAAAAATCATTAAAATATAGAGGATATTTATTTATATTTTTATAACTGTTTCTTTTTATACTTTTTCATTATCAAACTTAATTTGAATTTAGCTGGTTTTATTTTACCTGATATAAATATATTTTTTGTTTTTCTTTATGATGTGAAGGTAGGCTGAATATGACTATATTGTTGACATCACTAGTGTCTGGTTCATTTTTGTTGGTATGAAATATTTTTATACAGAGCCTGTAAATTTTATTTATCTTTATATGTATATATTGCCATATACTGTCTAGAGTTTTTGTGTTCTGTTTTCAGTCATCAAATCTAACTGGATGTTAAGTAGATGAGCTTTAAGATGCTTTTTTCCTGATAGTTTCTAGTCGTATATTTCATAACTTATAATTTGGCTTTATTTATCCATTTATTGATAAAGTATTTATTGAGTGTCTTCTATATGCCAGGCACTGTTAATTAATACAAGGGATGTAGTAGAGACAAAACTAGATACCAGTTCCCTCCTTTACAATGATTATATTTCTGGAAAGGGATATAAACAATAAATCTTAAAGTAACCACTAAAATAGCCAAACAAAGTATACTAGCTAATAGGCCAACAGAAGAGAGAAATGGGATGAAAAAATCTCAGTTCAAATAAAGGCATAAAAAGAGTTAAAAAGGAAAAAAATTGATGAGATATAAAGAAAATAAATGTCAAGATCATAGTCTTAAGCCTAACCATATAAATAATTACATTAAATGTAAATGGTTTAAGGACCCCAATTAAAAGGCAGTGATCTAATGAAAAAGGAAGACCCAACTATATATTGTATATAAAAAATACATTTTACATACATAGGCAGGTCAAACATAGTGGCTCATGCCTGTAATCTAGCACTTGGAAGGCTGAGGTGGGATCACTTGAGGTCAGAAGTTTGAAGTCAGCCTGGGCAACATAGTTGAGAGCCTTTCTCTACAAAAAAATAAAAAAAATTAGGCATCATGATGTATGTCTGTAGTTCCAGCTTCAGGAGCCTGAGGGAAAAGGATTGTTTGAACCCAGGAATTTGAGGTTGAAGTGAGGTATCATGATGTCACTGCATTCTAGCCTGGGGAACAGAGTGAGACCCTATTTAAAAAAAAAAAAAAACAAAACACAAAGATGAAACATTTAAATGTAAGAGGATGGAAAAAAATATACCATACTTAACACTAGTAAAAAGAAAACAGGAATGGCTATATTAATATCAGACAAAATAGATTTTATTTTATTTATTTTTAATTTTTGTTTTTTCGAGAGAAGAGTCTTATTCTGTTGCCCTGAATCAAGTTCCTTGGCATCATCGTAGACACAGCAACCTTAAACTTTTGGGCTCAAGCAGTCTTCTCACCTCAGCCTCCCAAGTAGCTGGGACTATAGGCGTCTGCAACAATGCCTGGCTAATTTTCCTGTTTTTAGTAGAGTTGGGGGCTCGCTCTTGCTCAGGCTGTTCTGGAACTCCTGAGCTCAAGGGATCCTCTTGCTGTGGCCTCCCAGAGAGCTAGGATTGCAGGCCGATCCAGTACACTTGGCTAAAGTAGATTTTAGAGCAAAAAGTATTACATATAGAGAAGGTTATTTTATAATCTATTAATCAAGAGTATGTAACTTTAAATATTTATGTCCCTAATAACTAGATATGTGAAACAAAGTAGAGAATTGTATACCGAAATAGACATTCACCATTATAGTTGAATATTTCAGTACTCTCTCTTAATATATGATAGAACAATCAGATACAAAATTCACAAGGCTATAACAGACTAGAACAACATTATCCACCAATCTGGTCTGAGTTGAAAGAGCAATTGAAAAACAATAAAAATCCTTGAAGAAACTTTGGGGAAAACACTTGAAGGTATTGGCCTATGGAAAGACTTTATAAAGAAGACTCCAGTGGCAATTGCTACAACAAAAATAAACAAATAGGACTTAGTTAAACTAAATAGCTTCTGTACAGCTAAGGAGACAACAAGTAAAGCAAAGAGACATCCATCAGAATGGGAAAATATATTTGTATATTGTCAATTGGACAAAAGCTTGATAACTGGAGTCTACAGAGAACACAAATTAAGCAACAAAAAAGAGCCAACAATTCCTTATATCAGTGTGCAAGTGAGATGAATAGAAATTTCTCTAAAGAAGACGAATGGCTAGCAAACATGAAAAAATGCTCATCGTCACTGATTATCAGAGAAATGCAAATCAAAACCACCCTGAGATATCACCTAACCCCAGTGAGAATGGCACACATCACAAAGTCTCAAAAGTTGCAGATGGTGGCGTGGATGGGGAGAGAAGGGAACACTTTTACACTGCTGGTGGGTCTGCAAACTAATTTAACCTTTTTGGAAGAAAGTATGGAGAATCCTCAGTGAACTCAAACTAGACCTCCCATTTGATTCTGCAATCTCATTACTCAGCATCTACCCAAAAGAAAAAAAAAATTATTGTAAGGGCATATGCACTAGACTCAACCCGTGGGTCATGACCCACAGGAACTGTATTAAAGGGCCGTGGCATTAGGAAGGTTGAGAACCACTAGACTATTTATTGCTGCTCACTTATAATTGCCAAATTGTGTAAAAACCTAAATGCCCTCAATCCAGGAATGGATTAACAAGCTGTGGTATATGTATACCATGGAATACTATTCAGACACTAAAAAAGATGGTGACCTTACATCTTTTGTATTATCCTGGATGTAGGTGGAACACATTCTTCTTAGTAAAACATTCCAAGTATGGAGAAGCAAGAATCCAATGTACTCAATTCTGATATAAGGACAATTGATACCAGTACATAGGAGGGGTGGGGGAATGGGAGACCAGAGAGTAGAAAAGAGGGAGGGTGAGAGAGGGTCACTGTGTGTGACACACCTCTTGGGGGTGGGACACAATTATAAGAGGAACTTTACCTTACAAATGCAAACAGTGTAAACCTGGTTCTTTGTACCGTAAACAATTCCCGAACAATAAAAAAAAAACAAAAAAACAACACATTGGAAGAACATTCTATTTAACATGGCAGAATACAGATTCTTCACAAGTGTTAATGAAATATTTATCAAGACAGAATATATTCTGGACTTTAAAACAAATGTTAATATATTTTTGAAATTTCAAAATATTAAGGGGGTACAAATGTTTTTGTTACATGGATAGTATTTATAATGCTTAAGTCAAAGCTGTTCATGTGCCCATCACCCAAATTGTGTTTATTGTATCTGCTAGGTAGGTTTTTAACCTCTCCCCTCAAATGTTAATACATTTTAGAAGGCTTCAAGTATGCTGTCTGGTCACAATACAATTAAATTAGAAATTAATAATGGAAAATTCTGTGGAAAATCGACAAATATTTGGAACTAAACTTTATGCTTCTAAATAAAGTAAAGAGGAAAGAAAAATCAGAAAGTAATGTCAACTGAAAGCACAATATATCTGGATTTGTGGGTTGATACTCAAACAGTACTTCAGAAGCAATTTGTAGCTCTAAATGCATATATTAGAAAAGAATAATAATCCAGATTTTCTACCTTAAGTTGGAAAATGAAGAGCAAATTAAAACTAAAGAGAAAAAAGAAATACTAAACAGCAAAATGAAAATCAGTAAAGTACAAATTAAAGAAACAATAGAGAAAATCAGTGAAACCAAAAGCTGATTTCTTGAGAAGATCAATAAAATTGATAAATCTTTGGCAATACTGATCAGGAATAAAAGACAACATAAATCACCAATAACAAGAATGAGAAAGATGATATCACTACAGATTCTGTGGAGATAATAAGGCCAATAATGAAACATTATGAATAAGCTTATGTAGATAATTTCAACAACTTAGTGGAATTGAAATTACTTGAATAATACAAATATCAAGGGTCTTTAGAAATGAAATAACCCTAATAGCTTCATATTCATTAAAGAAATTGATGTGTAAATATCCTCCCACTAAAAAAAACTCAAGTCTATGTGGTTTCACTGGTGAATTCTACCAATCATGTAAAGAAAAAATAATACCAAGTCTATATAAATTTGTTCAAGTTTTGGCCAAGATGGTGGTGGTGGACAGGGCCAATATTAAGATGAGGCAAAGTAAATGAGCAAATTATGAGGGGCACCAGAATCTGAGAATGGGTACCTCTTTAAATATTAAACCTTAGGGTTCTTGCTTGCCTCACCCTACCACCAACCCTTGTGGAGTAACTAGAACTCTCAAATACCATTGGTGGGAATGTAAAGCTTTCCTATTTAGAAAGCAGTCAGTTTCTTCTGATCAGGCGTGTAAAGAGCTTGGAAGCTGTCACTTTTGTTCTCCCAAGAAATATTGTGAATATTGTAAATAATTCTATGCCCACAAATTTGATAATGTGGGCAAAATGGACCAATTCCTTGATTATCTTGCACAATAAGAAATAGATAATCTGAATAGGTCTATATTTATTAGAGAAATTGTGTCAATAATAATCTATCAAAAAAGAAAGCAGTAGGCTTTTTCATGGGTTCACTGGTGAATTCTCCATTTAAGTAAGAAATTACACTAATTCTTTACAGTATATTTCAGGAAATAGAAACAAAGGCAGTAACTTTATGAGATCAGTATGAATCTGATACTAAAATCAACAAAGATAATACAAGAAAAGAGAACTATAGACTAATATATCTCATGAACATAGGTATAAAAATCCTTAACAAAATTAGTTCTAGCTATGCAAGGCTAGTTAAAGCAATTAATGTTATCTGTCACATAGATAGGCTAAAAAAAAAAAAAAATCATATAATTTTATCAACAGATATAAAGAAAACATTTGATGAGTTTCAATACCTATTCATGATAAAAGAAATTCTCAGCAAGCTAGGAATAGGAGTAAACTTCCTAAACTTGATAAAGATTATCTACAAAAACCTTATAGCTAATGATAGAAAACTAGATGCTTCCCATTAAGATCAAATCAAGGTTAGAATGTCCCCTTTCACTACTCCTTTTCAATACTTTACTGGAAGCCCTAACTAATATAATAAGACAAGGAAAGGAAATAACAATAAATGTACAGATTGGAAAGGAAGAAATAAAACTTGGCAGATAATGTGATTGTCTATGTAGAAAATCCCAATGAATTAAAAAAAAGATATTCCTGAAACTAATAAGTGATTATAGCAATGTTATAGAATATAAAGCTAATATAAAAAAGTTAATTACCAGCAGTAAACAGTGAAATTTGAAATTAAAAACACAGTATCATTTACAGTAGTATCAAAGTAAATGAAACACTTATGTAATAAATCTAACTAAATATATAAAAGATCTACATGTATTTGAAGAAAACCATTAGACTCTGATAAAAGAAATCAAAGATCTAAATAAATGGAGAGATACTCTATGTATGTGGCTAGGAAAACTTAATATTGTCAAGATGTCTTTTCTTCCCTGTTTGATCTATAGATTCAACACCATCCCACCTAAAATACCAGCAGTTTGTTTTGTGGATATTGAGAAACTGATTCTAAAGTTTATTTGGAATGGAAAGCGACCCAAAATAGCTAACATAGTATTTAAGAAGAGAAGAAAAGTCAGAGGACTGACACCACCTAACTTTATAATACTTGCTGTAAAGCTATAGAGCTATAGTAGTCAAGACAGTGTGGTACTACGTATTGGCAAGAGAGTAGACTATGGATTAATAGATCAGACTAGAGAACCTAGAAGTAGACCCCGCAAAAATACCGTCAACTGAATTTTGGCGAAGGGGCAAAGGTGGTTCAATAGAGAAAGGATATTCTTTTGAAGAAATGGTACTGAAACAATTAGACATCCACATGCAAAAAAATAAAAAAAGAAGAAGAAGAATGTAGATATAGACTACTTTACGCTTCTGCAGAAATTAGCTCAAAATTGATCTTAGACCTTAGTGTAAAACACAAAGTATAAAGCTTCTAAAAATAACACAGGAGAAAATCTAGGTGACCTTGGATTTGGCCCTGAGTTTTTAAATGTGGAACCAAAAACACTCAATCATGAAAGAAAAACTTGAAAAATTGGACTTCAATAAAATTAAGACATTCTATGCTGTGAAAGACACTGTTAAGAGAATGAAAAGCCAAAAACTGGGAAAAAATATATGCCAAACACAGACTGGTTAAAGGACTGTTACCCAGAATATACAAAGAAGCCTTAAAACTCAGCAATAAGAAAACAACCCAATTAAAAAATGAACCAAGGATTCCTCCAATGGACTTTTCTCCAGAGAAGATAAATAGATATCTAGTTAACACATGAAAAGATGACCAGCATTAATTAATGATAAGTTTTGGTTACGTATATTTTACCACAATAAAAAAAAAAAATATGAACAGGCACCTCACCAAAGGAGAAATGTAGATGGAAAATAAACATGAAAAGATGCTAACCATCAAATGTCATTAGGGAATTAAAACAACAATGAAATCCCACCCCATATTTATTAGAATGGCAAAAATCTAAAACACTGACAGCACCAAATGTTGGCAAAAATGTAGAGCAATAGGAGCTCTCATTTATTTCTGGTGAGACTGCCAAATGGTACAGGCACTTTGGAAAACAGGCCTGTAATATTTGACAGAATTGTTACTAGAACTCTGAACAGTGATAGCCCAGTGCTTTTCTTGTTACTTTTCTCTAGCAAAGGATTCTTAGGTATCCTTTCAGTGGTATCTCTGAAAAGATAACAATGTTGTTATTAGTGGTTATCCAATTCTAAATCAGTGGATTTTTTTTTTTTTTTTTTATTTTGACTCATAAAGTATCAATAACTACTTTCTATCTTAGGTTACATAGGTTTTTAAATTTTCTTGCTTCATTAAAAATGTCATTCTCTTAACTGATTTCTGTTACATAAAGATTTTCCATTTGCTTTCCCATTTTATTCCAAACATGAGGATTTTTTTATAATTAATAAGATGAGGTGAGTAGAGGAATATAGGTATTTATAGATTTCATAGTGGCATTTGGTTTATTACGCACACTTACTATTTGTATTTAAGTTCAAGAAGATAGTGATTTTGTATTAAAAATTATAGAACTAATTTGGTTTATTCTGATATTCTGTTGTGAAACATTTTGATGCTTTGAATACTCATATTTCTGTTGATCACATTATTTAATTGTCTTTTTATTAGAGAGAGAAGATTCATGAGAGATGCAAGAATATTTGTCCTCCTAAAGATACCTTTGACAGGACTCTTTTACATACTCATGGTATGAATATGTACTATTTGTAGGTAATAAAGCATAGCATAAATATTAATGAACAAAATCTTAATTTGGGGACTTTGTTAGCTGTCATATCTATAATTTTTTTTCTAGTCATTTTTATAGTCTATGATTATAATTTCTGAAAACTTTTAAGAGAAAAATGGGTCTGACAATAGTGTAATCTTTCAGTTCAACAAATATTTATATCTTAGTGCTTGATACTTTCTTTTTTGCTTAAAAATAGATGAGTAAGATGGATGTGGTGGTGTGTCCCTATGGTCCCAGTTATTTGGGAGTCTGAGGTGGGAAGATTGCCTGAGCCCAGGTGTTTGAGGCCACTCTGGGTAACATTGTGAGATATTTTTTTTAAAAATGAGTAAAAAATAGTCTGAGTCCTCAAAGAGCTGATGGTTTCTTGCGTAAGGTCAATGAAATGAATCAATAATTGCAGTGCTATATATTAAATAGTAATTTTACTGTGGTAAGGTTGTATAGTGTTCCTAACTAAACTAGTTAACATGAAACATTTATGTGGGAAAAGGCATTCCAGGAAAAAGGAACAGTTTATACAAAGCCATAGAGTCAAGAGAGAATATGGCACGTTCAAGGAATTGCAAGAGTTTAGTATATTGGCTCTACTAGGAGTAAAAGATGGGGCTGAAACAATAGGCCAAACAATAGGATTGTAAAGAGCCTTGTATGCCGTTGTCCGGAATCTTTATCTAAAGGCAGTCTAAAGCTACAAAATATTTTTAACGAGGTATCACATTTATGATTATCCAGTTTATTGTGAAAACAGTCGTAGGTAATCAATTATAGGATGATGGTTAAGACTGAAGGCAAAGGAACAAAAAAGTTGTCAGAAAGATAGGAAAGTCAGCCAAGAGCAAATTCCATCTTAGAAATGAAAGGTAGTGAGAGTTTCAGAAAAGTAAGAATGATTACTCTCTACTGTCAGAATACTTCAGGGAAAGATCAACTTGATCACTAAGAAATCTCCTTCAATTTGATGATTAGGAGATCTTAGGGAGAGGAGAGCATTTAGACTGTTGAAGTGGATACAGTAACCTGTATATGTAGTGTTAAGGAGTGAGTACAAGATAAGGAAATGTAGACTGCTGGCAATGTATTTGACTTGAATATTTGAGTTAGGGTATTGATGCAGGGATGTCCAATGACCTTTTTTCTTTTCTGTAGCACATTGGAATAATAAGAGTTGTTTGGGGCTACACATTAAATACACAAATACTAACTAAACCTGATTAGCAAAAAAAGGTCTGTGCATATCTTTGATGCCACAGATAAGCAAAAAAAGTCTTCACAAAGTCAGCATGTAGCCAGGGGGCCTGCAGGTTGGACACTCCTGAGAGAACAGAGTAGAAAAATGTTTTTAATGCTTTTCATGGCTAAGACTGAATGAGGCTAGACAGGCATTTGCATAACCTTGAGAGATAGTGCTTTTGCACCTGAGATCCCTCCCTCAACCTAGTTTTGACCCTCAGTTTTATCTTTTTCTTTTTGTTGTTGTTGTTCTTCTTAGTAGAAGGAAAATAGTTGAAGACAGGAGAAAGTCAGAGTAATTGATGAAGCAAGTTCATAGAGGAGGCAGGAAGGGATGGAGCCCAAATGCCAAAAGTTTACTTTTAGAGAGGAGAGGAGTACCTCTTCTGATATTGGATTGGTAGGGTAAAGGTGAAGTAGGTTCACGAAGGTAAGTTTGTGGGTCATACAAACTAAGATTCTGAGAAGAAAATTAATACAGCATAAAAAAGCAATCTTTGATCATAAATTCTGAATGAGATGGTGGAAATTTTAAACAATAAAATAATATTCTTAATTTAGAATTCAATTTTTAAAAAACTACATAGCATGTCATATTTAATCTTAACAAAACCTAGTAAAATTGCCTCAAGCTTTCTGTGTCTATTTTAAAAATATTTGAAACATTTAATTTTTTTATTGCTACTATATAATTAAAATTATTTGAAACCTATTTCTTGTTTAGTGCTTTGCCTGCTAGTAGGCATATAGTAGGTACTTGGTAGTTACTTGTTGAAAGAAGAGACTTAAATAGTTATTTGGTTATGATCCAGTATAATACTAAATCTGTCAAATATATTTTTGGTAAATTATGGAGGTATAGTGAAAACAAGTTTAAAAAATTATATTTCCCTTTCCCTTTGTGTTATAGATAAATCCAGGACAGATCTGGAGCAAGTACCTAAGGTAACAAAGTATAAAAATGAGAAAACTACTTTTTAATATTTATTTAATCTTTAATTTTACCTTTATAAGGAGCTTTCATTTGGCTCTTTTTTCATACATAGGCCACTTTGCCTCTTCTGGGATTTTTTTTGCATCTCTTCTTTCTCTCTCTCTCTCTTTTTTTTTTTTGGTTAAAATTTTTTTTTAATTGATAAATAAACATTGTGTATGTTTATGGTATTCTTTCTTTTTTGCATTGTCATTCTCTTTCTCATCACTGAAACTTACAAATGTGTTTAAGTATCATCATTTTAAAAAAGAATTTTATTGGTCATACTACCTCTTCAAATTATTTTTTTTTTTTGGTATGAAAAATTTTGTAATGATGTATAATAAATAGATGCATTTTTTCTGAGATGAGAGGCCATTGTCTTTATCAGGTTCTTAAAGAGGTCTGTGACAAAGAGACATAAAGATGAAAGACACAAAAAGGGAGAGGAATATCATTTTTAAAGTTCTTTGATTACTACAAAATAAAGTTCAAACTCTTGTCATTTAAGGCTCTTCATTGTTCTCTTTCATGTAATATACATTCTTTGCTTCAGCCAAACTGGTTCTGGGGGCTCCATGCTTTATTTGCAGTGTTTCTTCCTTCTGGAAGACTTTTCCTTTATCTTCTCATGTTCAGTTCTCTACAATCTTTTGCTAATGTGGCAACGTTACATGGGTAATTTCTTGCTCTTCCCACTGAAAATAATTGGCACCTTTGCTGAATTCCTGTAACATTTTATCTGGACTTCCCTTCTGTTCTTGGCCTCCCCTTAAAGAATTTGTCCCTCATTTCTTTGTAAGATTTTATATACATATTTTATCATATCCTTTGGATTGAAGATTCTTGAAGTGAGGACTTGTGTAATAATTTATCTTTGTTTCCTTCTCAGTGCTTAGTGTAAGACTTTCAGTAATTATTGATTAGACAGCACTTTTAATTATAATACCAAAATGTGGATTAGAAAATCTAATCACACCCATAGTTAGATTTTCCCTCTCATGTTTATCCTAATTTTCAGATATAGGTGAGATGAATCACTAACTAAAACATAGCATAGAAAATAATTAGTTAATTTATTAAACTATGTTTTAGGCCTTATGCTAGGTGCTAGGATACAAAGATTAATAAGCTAGAAGTCCAACACTGTAGGAACATATGGCCTCACAGGGGAAATATGCATATTAAATAAATAATTTTGGTAAAGTATGATATAAATAATTATACATAGTATATTTGTTTTCAGAGGTGGGGGTGCTTAATCTGTGTCATGCACAGAAACAGATTTGCCTTTTAATGTGGTCATATTCTCCAGGAAGGTAGACAAGGAAGGGCATTCTGGGCCAGAAGTATATATATGAAGATACTTAAGCATAAGAGGGTATGGAAGGTAATTGGGTACTGTTAGAATGTAAAGTGGAAATGGCAAGATACAAAGAGGTAACTGGGGTCCAAAAAAACAAAAACAAAAACAAAAACAAAAGAAAGAAAGAAAGGTTTTGGATGCCATTCTACTTGATTTGGTGTGTACATCATATCATGGGAATCTATTCAGAGTTTTAAACAAGGACGTTAAAACAGTTGTACATGGTACTTGATATTTTAGAGGGGTTGTTCTGATAGTAGCATAGAGGCTAGATTAAGGAAAGATATCAGTGAATGGCTATTTACTATAATACAAAGATAAAGAAGAGCTGAACCAGTGAATGTTGTGGAGATAGGGGAGAGAGGAAATTTAAGAGATATTTAGGAAATATAGAAGATTGGTATTATTCCTTAGGGTTGTGATAGAGAAGGGAAACAAAATAGTTTATTCATAAAATTGAATTTGTTTTGGTTTTAATTTTTTTGTATGTTTAATCTAAACTAATTTTGAAAGTATTTTGTGCAGAAGAAAATAGAAATATAAGCTAGAGAAATTAATATTTAGCTTTTTTTCTTTTTTTTTTTTTTTTTGCAATTTTTGGCCAGGACTGGGTTTGAACCCACCACCTCCAGTGTATGGGGCTGGCGCACTACTCCGTTGAGCCACAGGCACCGCCCACATATTTAGCATTTTTAAAAACTCCTGTAAGTGGGAAAAAATACAGTAATTTTAGGATAAGTATTTTGTCTCCCTTTGGTGTATTCTTGGTGGGACTGCATTTGTGAGTTTGATCATGTAGTAATGGAATGATCATCTCCCTTTTAAAGGCAAAAAATATTTTTCTATTGTTTATGATTATTTTAAACTTGATGCGGTATTATCTATACATTTTTATCATACAGACACATATAGAAATAACTCAGACATTATCATTTGGTTTAGCTGTTCATACTCAAGATCCAAATTAATTTTTATTTAATGGCTGTAATGTTGGAAGGGATATAAAGAAAAATGTTAATCTAATTGAAGGAAATGCATTTTTTTAAATAGATTTTTATGAAACCAGATTTTGCCTTGGACGATTCTTTAACTTTTAATTCAGTTTTACCATGGTCTCATTTTAATACTGCTGGTGGAAAAGGAAATCGTGATGCAGCTTCCTCAAAGTTGCTTCAAGAAAAGGTAATTTCTCTTTGCCTTTTTCCATGTAGAAAACATTATTCTGGTTAAGTGGTTCTATTTGTATGGGTTCAGGTTTAATTATTAGTCGGCTTTACTTTAAATTCATTTTTTGTTGCTGATAATTATAAACCTTTTGATCTTAACTGATAAACTAATATTATTTTGGTTCAGTGAAATACAAATTGTTCTGGTGAAAAAGGAAAAACTTACTGATTGAGTGCTACTTAGCTGAAATAGCAGTTGATGGAATTTTAATTGAAAGGATATGTTAGATAACACAAATATGCCACTCAATTCTAGCCTGGGCAACAGAAGGAGACCTTGTCTCAGAAAAAAAAAAAGGAGCTAACACAATGAATTGCTTTGCTTTTATCCCAAACATTGCAATTATATACTGGCTAATTTTATAAGAATGATTTAAAACACAGAAAACCAACTTTTCTTAAGGTACTGTTTTTCCTCATTTTCACTGGTAAGGAGGATTACTTTGAAGCAAAAATATCTTAGTTAAATTTTTGGTTCATAAAGCCTAGACTTTTGCATGTTATTTATTAGCAGTTCTTTAAATTTTACCATTTTCTGTATTTCATGAGTCAACATAGTGAAACATTTAACATTTAGAACTTTAAGCTATGTGCAGTGGTTCACGCCCATAATCTTAGCACCCTGGGAGGCTGAGGAGGGTGGATTGCTTGAATTCAGGAGTTTGAGACCACTCAGAGCAAGAGTGGGACCTTGTCTCTACTAAAAATAGAAAAACTAGCTGGGCATGGTGGTGCATGCCTATCTATATAGTCTCAGCTACTGGGGAAAGTGGGATCACTTGAGCCCAAGAGTTTGAGGTTGCTGTGAACTTTGATGCCCTGACACTCTACCAAGGGTGACGGAGTAAGACTCTTACGTCGAAAAATAAAATAAAAAAATATTAAAATAGAACTTCAAATTTAATTTACATAATGAGAATCTTATAAAACTTGACTGGTAGTAAAGACTTTTGATCTTTGTTATTTCCTACCACTCAGTTTAGAGTTTTCCTAAAACTGACTGGTTCTTAAAATGAGAAGAAGTCATTTTGTTTCACTCTAGTGACATACTTTGGCAATCTGAAAGCTTGTCTTAGATTATTTAATAAACTAGGTGCTGTCTTCTTCACAAAGTGAAGGAAAGATTAGCTTGGGGGAGGAGAGGAGAAATGTAGATAAAAAATTATGAGTATTTCTTTTCTTACAATTGAAAATTAGCTAAGTTTTTCTTTTGGCAACATTTTTATCTATAAAAGATTTCATTAAGAACAAATTCATAAATATGATGAAAACCATGGGCTTATAGACACAGGCTTGCTCCCAGACCGCTTTTTTACATTCTAAGTATATATATATATGCCTTGGTAGGATAAGACCTTTAAAAAAGATTTAATACCTTAACAAAAGGCAGCAAAAATCTCATCAATCACTAGAGATCTTTTTAGGAACACTTAAAAAGTTATAGGATTTTAATAGGAAATAGTGAAAATAGTATGTTTCTGAATAGAATATATCAATGGAATATCAATAAATTCCAGAAGTCTTTGAAATTCAAATGAAATGCTTTTTTCCCCAGGACGAATGTTTAATGTGACTAAAGTAATGGAAATTGTGTTTTACTTATAAAATCAAATAAATTGTAGAATCAAATTTGCTGTATTTGCATTCTAACTCTTTTTCATTTTGCTTTGTTTTTAGCACAGAATGGAATGGGCTCCAAGAGAGCAATTTTGAACTCTTCTTTATATTGGAGAAGAGTTAATTTATCTTGTTAGCTTTAAAGAGAGGGGGGAGCTACAACCAGAATTAAAGAAATTTGTATCCTATTATAGTACTACCCAAAATACTGGTTGGCAATGAAATGAGGAGTTTGCACTGGATATAAATCACTGCATTGCTCCTGTGGCTCAAAGGAGTAGGGTGCCGGCCCCATATGCCGGAGGTGGCGGGTTCAAGCCCAGCCCCGGCCAAACATTGCAAATAAATAAATAAATAAATAAATAAATAAATAAATTGCAAATAAATAAATAAATAAATAAATAAATAAATTGCAAATAAATAAATAAATAAATAAATAAAATAAATAAATAAAATAATAAAATTCTTATATATATAAAAAAAGGTCTGTGGAAAAAAAATGCAGTGTGCTTAATAGTGTAGTTGATTTAATTTCTGGCAAAATTCCTTATTTTATTATGTCCCTATTAAATAGTCCACAAATTGGCAGCTGCGTACAAACCATAGTCTGATTAGCACTGTCTTAAAGGAATTATTTATTTTCCATTTACTATTCTAAGACTTGAGTCCACTTGTGCTTGCGATCTACCCTAATACATTTGTGCCCTTGTTGCTTTTTTAGGCAAATAAATATACAGCTAAATTGAGGACATAAAGAACAGCACAAAAGGGCATACACTCCAGAGATTTAAACTATGGGGTGGAGCGCAGTGGCTCACACCTGTAATCCTGGCACTCTGGGAGGCTGAGGCAGGTGAATTGCCTGAGCTCATCAGTTTGAGACCAGCTTGAGCAAGAACAAGACCTCATCTCTAAAAATTAGATGGGTGTTGTGATGGGTGTTTATAGTCCTAGCTACTGGAGAGCCTGAGGCAAGAGAATTGCTTGAATCCAAGAGTTTGAGATTGCTGTGAGCTGTGACACCACAGTGCTCTACCGAGTATGATCTTCTTCATACTCGTGGAGATTCTATCTCCCCAAAAAAGGAGAGAGATTTAAACTGTGGGAAAATTTCTCATTTGTAATTAATTGGATGTTATAGTAAGCTTATTGAAGGGACAGTTTTGAAGATATGAGTGTTACTTTATGGTTTTAAGGAAACAGATTTGATGACCAAATAATGTCTTGTAATCATACAAGTGCTAAATGCTATGAATTCTTCTGAGATATTCAGAGATAAAGTCTGAGCTATAAGTTTAAAAAAGTCTAAAAGTCTAAAAAATAGGAGAGAAATGGAAAGATAACATAGCTAAAAAAGCATAAGCAGTTAGAAAAGAAGAAAGACAAATCAAGTTTTAGACATTCATATTTGAAATTTAGAAGGCATTTTTAACATATACTGTAAGAATTGATCTTGGTAGTATTACAAATAAAATATATATGAACTAGATGTTAAATGCATTTGTTTAACATCTTAAAAGGAAAATACATTGGAAATAAACGTAATTTTACTAATTGATAAAAGAATCATTTCTGAAATGTGAAGTAAGCAGCCTGAAGGAAAAAAGATCCAAATAAATTCTGGTACTTTCTGTAATTTGTGACTGAACCACCAATCTGTCTTTCATGGACTCTTTGGCGTTTGGGGGCAGCATGGTACAGGAGAAAGAGCTTCAGTTTTGAGTCAGACACACCTCGACTCACATTTACGTTTTACTACTTACTAACTACCTGACTTTACTCAAGTTATCTAATGTCTCCAAGTTTCGTAATCTGTAAAATGAAAATAATAACACCTGTTTTCAAAGTTTTTTAAAATTAGAAAAATTATGTGTTTATAAAATATCTGTACCTAGTATCATAGAAGAAGGTCAATAAATGGAAACTATAATCATACATCTAGTCAGATGTGATGTTGGTGGGGGTAAAGAGATCATTCTTTTTCAGATCTTAGAACTTCTGAAACTAGACACTGAAATGGCTATGGGATCCTCTTATCTTTTAGAAACAACTTCATGTTTGTAGGGTAGTAGTGGCAGGAGTAGAGGAAAACTGGTAAATCAACTTCTACTCTTCTATCTTATTAATGTTTGGGCTGCACATTTCATCTCTCTTCTGTTTTATGCCCAATTCCAAGGATCTCACAATCAACAGTTCACACAAAGGAATTTAAAATCTGTGTAGAATATTTTGTTTTCATTTTTAGAAAGCATTTGGATAGTAAAGAAGGCACTCTTACAATACTCCATAATTTTTTTCCTTCCTTTTTAAGCTGAGCCATTATCTGGATATTGTGGAAGTAAACATTGCTCACCAGATCTCTCTACGTTCTGAAGCATTTTTTCATGCAATGACCTCTCAACATGAATTGCAGGACTACCTCAAGAAAACTTCCCAGGCTGTAAAAATGCTTCGAGATAAAATTGCACAGATTGATAAAGTCATGTGTGAAGGATCACTACACATTTTAAGACTGGCACTCACCAGAAATAATTGTGTTAAAGTGTACAATAAACTGAAGTTAATGGCCACTGTACACCAGACTCAGCCTACAGTACAGGTTTTATTATCTACTTCTGAATTTGTTGGAGCACTGGACTTAATAGCAACAACACAAGAGGTTCTTCAGCAGGAACTTCAGGGCATTCACAGTTTCCGGTATGTCAATTAAGTAAGCCATTAGAAATAATGTTAGAAATTTTTAAAGAATAAATTTGAGCATATAATGTTAAAAGTGTGAATGCATTGAAAGTTAAATGGATATTTTTTCCCAGATTAATCTGTTTAATAATGTTATTATTCTGATATTTTAGGATTAGCAAAGTAAACAGAGCCCATAAGGAATAACATTTACAGAGATATTTGGATGGAGAAGCAAAATTTAAATTTCTAGAAGATGAAATAAATGCAAGACCAGTCACACATTGAAAATAAACTTTTGAAAATGTTGAAATAGCTTTGTGTCAAAATGGAGAAGATGGAGAAGGGAATACTAGCATATTTAAAATTAAATTAATTTATAATTAATTTTAAAAGTCCTTTAATAGATTTTAAATTGGATAATTATTACAATTCATTTGTGATTATTTTGTTCTGCTTCTGCACAGTGATGGAAAAGACCCGATTTTTCCTGTTCTTATTTTGAAAATACCTTTAAAATGATGATTATAGATATTTTATGTGAAATCACTTCAAAATGTTTATTTTATACATAGAAGAATTGCAAACCATTTAAATTTCATTCATTTAAGGCAGCGGTTCTCAACCTATGGGCCGCGACCCATTTGGGGGTCGAACAGCCCTTTCTCAAGGGTTGCCTAAGACCATCCTGCATATCAGATATTTACATTAACGATTCATAACAGTAGCAAAATTACAGTTATGAAGTAGCTGTATAATTGTATGACTGGTCACCACCAAATAATTGTATGACTGGTGGTCACCACAACATGAGGAACTGTATTAAAGGGTCACGGCATTAGGAAGGCTGAGAACCACTGATTTAAGGCTTTTGGTGTCCTTGTAGAAGTTTCTGTCCACTGGCAAACCCATTCAAACCATATACTACTAAGGAACTACAAAGAAATTTTATGGAAGATGTACTGTATAACTTAATATATTTTAGAAAATTAACTTCAAAATAAATTTATTTTAAATATTGACAAGAATATGTAAATAGAATATTTTTTAATGTATTTTTTTAACTTGAACTGAATTTAGATGAGCAATTGATTGATTCATTCCTTCATTCAAGAAATGGCTCTTGAGCACTTACTACTTATCAGTCACTGGGCAGAACACTGGGAATATAATCATGAATAAAGCAGAGATTCTGTCTGCTCTAATAGTTTCTATAATTTATTTGGCAAGGAGAGGAAAGCAAATTACTGTACGGTTATGATGCAGTGCAATACATTATGCTGATAATTGTACAGATTGCTGTAGAGCTCTGACCTCAGGGGAAGAACCTAATCCAAATTTGGATTGTTAACAGAAAATATTTTGAGTAATAAACTTCTTTAACAGTCTATTGAAAGCTATTGTTAGACCATCTTTTTATAAAAATGTACATATAATTTTACAGTCAATTTGGGGTGATTCATGGTTCTTTGAAGCCTAATTTGGATTCTCCAGCATGGAAAGCTAAGTGACTAAAAGATTTTTAATTTCCCTTTCACCTCTGAAATTTTAAATATTTCTCTTTTGAATTCGTGTGTGATATGTATTTTTCAATAAATAATAACTAGTTCTGTCATTAGATATAATGATAGAAGCTGTGTTTATGTCTTGTCACATACTATGTAATATCATGAATGTTGATGATTATTGTGAACTAACATCCTCTGGGATGTGCAGTGCTGAGAAACAGAACCAAATATTGAATACTTGCTTGCCAAATACAAATTCTAAAACTGTTAAAATTTTTACCCCAAAGTTCATGTAGTTTTTTCCTTAGTTTATAAGTTTATGCTCAGTAATATTGATGAAAAGTATAGTTATCCAAAGCTATCTGGAAAAAAATTTTAAGAGCAGGGTTGAATATTTATGCTCAATAGTTTATTAGATGATAGTATAAAAAATTAATAATCTTGTATTTATTGTGAGCCCAAGGAAGGCTGACCTTTCTTTTCTTTTCTTTTTTCCTTTTTTTTGACTCAGAGTCTCACTCTGTTGACCAGGCTAGAGTGCCATGGCATCACCCTAGCTCACAGCAACCTCAAACTCCTGGGTTCAAGTGATCCTCCTGCTTGAGCCTCCTGAGTACCTGGGACTACAGGCAGGCACCCACCACAAAGCTTGGCTAATTTTTTTTCTATTTTTAGTAGAAATAGGTTCTTGCTCTTGCTCAGGCTAGTCTCCAACTCCTGAGCTCAATGGATCCTTCTCTCCTTGGTCTCCCATAGAGCTAGGGTTACAGGCGTGAGCCATTGAGTCCAACTACTTACCTTTATTTTCAAACTTACTTTTTTCTTTTTACCTTATCTCAAAGGACAAAATATTGTTCATTGAAAACTGTGTGAGTTTCAAAAGACTTTCAAGTGTTCTGATTGTCTACATTTTGCTCAAATATTTTTTTACTACTATCATTTTTAGATCCTATTTATGGGTAAAGCATGTTTATTCTTCACGTAAAACATTTTTATAAAAATGACTATCAAATGTCAGTTCCAATGTGTTTATAACTGTTTAAAAGTTTGGTATCAGAACTTGAGTTTCTAATATGATAAATATCTTCATAAGCAACTTTTCAAAAATAAAAACACTCCAAAGGAAAATATTTTTCTAATCAAGTAAAAATACTGAATCTTACTTGAAATACTTTAAGACTGGCTTCTTATAACTCAATTTTTTTTTTTAAATTTCTGTCAATTCCTATCTGATTTACTTTCTTCACTTTATCTTTTCCTTTGGTATAAAGTTGTTAAATATCAATATTAGTTACTTTCTTGTATAGCTTCACAGATATTTTTAAGGCCATTTAATTAGAAACAAAGGAATTACTTTTGTACCTTTGTTTTTGTCTAATCAATCAGGACAGTAAGTGTGATAAGTATTTTGCCTACTAATAAGCATTAGTAGCATAAGTTGTGTTCTTCTCAGTTTATTAAAACTATTATGCTCTTTCATAAGGAAATAAAATGTATTCTACATGAACTTAACACACATTTCTCTCTTTTTTCATATCAGAGACTTTATTTTGGTCATTTTTGTGAGATGTATCTTTGAAAAGAAGAGAGTCTGAAAAGAAATATGAAATTTTTCTCTCAGTAGAAGAAACAAGGGACTCTATTGAATTAATTTGGTAGTAGTCTTTCCATTTTATGGAATTTAGTCCAAAATTTGCTTACTATTGCTTTTAAAGGGAACTTTCATACCAAAATCTTATAATAGTCAAATTATCACAATTATAAATCTGTTTTTTTAAAGAATTTAAATATTTTATTTTATTTATGTACTATTTTTCTATGTACTGTTAACAAAACATCGCATTTTTTCTAGTCAGTGGTAGTCAGTAATGTTTGTTTTCTTTTTTCTCATTCTTCTTATATTTTTTGACCTTGAATTGTTTTCTGTATAAACTTGTTTTGTGACTTCTGAACTCCCAGAACACTCTGATTATCTTTTCTAATGAAATTTTATGACATTCTTTCATGTTTCATTATCATTTTTATTTTTGTTTCTTTGTTTATTTATTTATTGAGACTGAGTTTCACTATGTCACCCTTGGTAGAGTGCCCTGGCATCACAGCTCACAGCAACCTCAAACTCTTGGGCTTAAGCGATTCTCTTGCCTCAGCCTCCCAAGTAGCTGGACTACAGGAGCCCGCCAAAACACCCAGCTATTTTTTTGCTGCAGTTGTCATCATTTTGCAGGCCCAGGCCGGCTTTGTACCCACCTCATCAGTGTATGTGGCTGGTACCCTAACTATGGTGCCAAGCCTATTTTTATTTTTATTTTAAAACTTTTTAGTGGGCCTTAGTGTCTTGGATAAGAGCTATGTCATACACATCTTAACACATACTTGTGAAATCTGTTAACCAGTTTATTGTCAAATGTGTTTTGATACTTTGTACCATCCTTTTTTTGTTTTTTTTTTTCTTCCCATAATTATTGTCCTAATTTGTGTTGAAATTGAGAACCTAGTTTATAATTACTATTGTGTAAAAATTCCACTATTTCAGAATTTAGAATTAAAGTGGTAACATCTTCCTACATAAATTTGTTCTTTTTAAAAAAAATATTCAACTAAAACATCTTCTTGTCTCTATTCAAAGAGATTTCTGCTAGTGAGTATAGTAGGTCTCATAGCAATGTAAAAATTCCAAAATCTGATCCTTTATTCTAAACCTGGAGGGTAATTATACAGTAGGAAATTTTGGCTCATTGCATAATGTGTAATTATTACAATGACTCTTTTGTACATAATTGTTGATTTTATAGCTTTTGAAGATTTTAAATGCTATTACTGCCTAAATTATTGCAAAATTGGGAATTTTTAATTATTAAGCCATAGATATTTCTAACTTATATTTATGAAATTTTGGTTCATTGCATAATGTGCAATTATTATAATAACTCTTTTGCACATTTGTTGATTTTATAATTTTTGAGGATTTTAAATGATTTTACTGCCTAAATTGTAAAATTAGGCATTTTTAGTTGTTAGGACACAGATATTTCTAACTAATAACTTATGAAATTAAATTCTGCTAGTTTTACCAATAAAAATGATAATCAGTGAAACAATATATAGTAGAACCTTCATAGTTGACCACTTCTCCACACTGACCACCTCCTTAAGTTGGCCTAATTTTCATAGACCAGACATGTACCACATGTATGCATTAGTACAGTAATAGGCCTAGTTTCTTATGTTGAATATCTCCATATGTTGACCACTTTGTTACAGTCCCTTGTGTGGTCAGTTTACAGAGGTTCTACTGTGTGCCATTTGTGCTCTATACCTGCAGTCCCCTACCTGTGGGGCTGTGAATTGGTACCAGTCAGTGGCCTGTTAGGAACTGCCTGCACAGCAGGAGGTGGGGGAGCAGATGAGTGAGGGGAGATTCATCAGTACTTACAGACATTTCCCATTGCTCACATCGCCCTCTGCCTCCTATCAGATAAGCAAGTGGCATTAGTCTCATGAGGGTAAACTCTACTGTAAACTGCACGTGTGGCATCTAAGTTGTGTTCTCCTTAAAAGAATCTAATGCCTGATGATCTGAGGTAGAGATGTAATGGCTTGAATCATCTTAAAACTGTATCCTCCCACCCCAGTCCGTGGAAAAATTGTCTTGCATGAAACCAGTCATTGCTCTATAGTGATGTCATTGCTAAGGCTAATGACATTCAAACGCTTAAGCAGATGGCAATACAGAAGTCTCATTGTGGGCCTAAGAATACACCTGAGCATCAATATCTTGTAGGTATTGATGTAGAAAATCTTCATTTACTTTGAAATTCAGGACTGTAATGTTGCTATTTGCTCTTTCTTATGGTAAAGCTTTAGAAACTCCTTTAGTTTTCATTGTTAATATTCTTTTCTTACTACTTACAACCACAATTACTACCAGTACCCTACGACTGAGGGCATTTATTGAATACTTCATTATACCATATCAGCTACTGTGCTAAGTATATATCATGTATTATTTGACTTCCTCTGTCTCCCCCTCCCCAACTATGAGATAGGTCAGGTTAATCTCATTTTTATAGATTGGGAAACAGGCTTAGAAAATCTTAGATAAGATTTACCTTAAGGCTTATTAGCTCTGAGAGTTAAGCTTTTTAACGTATTTGTTTGAAAATCTTGTAGGATCTCAAATAGGTAACTGTGAACATCAGTGCTAATTCATTGAGCTATATGTTTGCTGAGCTAGGAACTACCACAGTAATAGGATAAATAGGATAAAAATTACTAAAACAAGTTTATTTTACAGTTGTAAGCCATTTCTTTTTGAAGACGTGGAAAACATTCAGAGTTTATTATAAATTCCAGTTTATTTGGTTTAATTGATCAGAAATTAACCTTGGTATTACATTTGAGGGATTTTTATTAATATTATTGGATATATCAAAATATTACTTGATCCTGAAATAATTTCCTATAATTTAGACTTCAAAACATTATAGTAAGAAAACATCCACATTGTGTGTTATCGGATAAAGTCAAGAAATTGAATTTTGTGTCATTTGATGAAACTAGATTTACTGAAGAGTTTATTGATATACAAGTTTCTCTTACAAAAACAGCACAAAGAATCACTGTATTGAACATACGGCTTAGTGGAAAATCTGAATTAATATACAAATGGAGATATTTCTAAGTAGAAAGTATTAGACTTGTTCCAATTTACTTAGTTGGAAATACGGACTTAATATACTTTTTCAGAAAGTGATATTTTAGTTACTTGTCTTTTTCAGAATTTCTCTCACCACTATAAATTACTGTATATAATTATTAGGTTACATACTTTTAAAGTAAACTGTTAGCAGATTTATGTACTATTAAATATTTTTGTTAAGGTTAATGATGTGTAGGCAATTTTTGCATCTATTATCAAGTAGACAAGAATACAAAAAGAACAATTAGAGCAAGGATGAATAGGTAAATCTTGTAGGACATTATAGTTCTGGAGGTTTTTTATTTAAGAATTTGTTGGGCGTGGCTCAAGGAGTAGGGTGCCGGCCCCATATAACAGAGGGAGTGGGTTCAAATCCAGCCCTGGCAAAAAAAAAAATAAATAAAGAATTTGTTTACATAAATCCTTACATATATATTATCAGATACTAGTGATTATATGATAAATACCATTTGGTGTTAGTATTGAGATTCTTCTTTATTAAATTAGTTATATAATATTCTGTATTAGGTAGGGTTATAAGACTTTAAAATTACTTTAAGAATGCATAAAAAGATTCTGCTAAAGTTATTTAAGATAATATCTAAGGACCAGGCTCACACCTATAATCCTAGCACTCTGGGAGGCCAAGGTAGGTGGATTGCTTGAGCTCAGAAGTTTGAAACCAGTCTAAGGAAGAGCAAGACCCTGTCTTCACTAAAAACAGAAAACTAGCCAGGCATTGTGGCAGTCCCAACTATTTGGAAGGCTGAAGCAAGAGAATGCCTTAAGTCCAGGAATTTGAGTTGCTCTGAGCTGTGACACTATGGCACTCTAACCTGGAGCAACAGATTAAGAATCTGTCTCAAAATAAATAAGCAAACAAACAAATAAATAAATAAGGCATAATATCTAAGGTCAAATAGAATCTTACATTTAAGTAATTATTACTGAAATGTTGAAGTTTTTTTTTTTTCTTTTAGGTTAATGTGAGGGTACAATCAACCAAATCACAATATTTGAATCTGTTACATAGAGTCCCTCTTGTAGCTGTTGTCCTGCACCCAAAAGGTGTGCCATAGGCCCCTATGGTGCCCATTCACTGGGAGCATCTCAACTCTTCTTCATCCTTCCTCATTCTCCCTCCCCCACCCAACTTGAATTGAAATAAGTTTTTTTTCCATGTGGGCATGAAATAGATCATCTACTGGCTTCATATTAGTATTGATATTTCCTTTTCCATTCTTGTAATACTTTACTAAGAAGAATGTGTTTTCACTCCATCCATGTTAATACAAAAGATGTTAAGTCACCATTTTTTTATATGGCTAAATAGTATTCTATGGTATGCATATACCACAGTTTGTTAGTATATTCCTGAGTTGATGGGCATTTAGGTTGTTTCCACATCTTGATGATTATAAATTGAGCTGTGATAAACAATCTAGTACATATGTCCTTATGATAAAATGATTTTTCTTCTTCTGGGTATATGTCTAGCAGTGGGATTGCGGGGTCAAATGGGATATCTACTTTGAGTTCTTTGAGGGTTCTCTATACTTCTTTCCAAAGAGAATGTTTTACTTTGCAGTTCCACTGTTTAAAAGTATTGCCCTCTCTGAACATCTGCACCAGCATCTGCAACTTTGGGACTTTGTAATGTGGGCTAATCTTACTGGGGTTAGGTGATACCTCAGGGTGGTTTTGATTTGCATTTCTCTGATGATTAGAGACAGTGAGCATTTTTTCAAATGTCTGTTAGCCATTTGTCTATCCTCCTCAGAGAATATTCTGTTCATGTCTCTTGCCTAGTGATAGATGGGATTGTTATCTCTTTTTTTGTTAATTAATTTGAATTCTCTATAGATCCTAGTTATCAAGCCTTTGTCAGATCCGTATTATGCAAATACCTTTTCCCATTCTCCAGGTTGTCTATTTGCTTTAATTGTTGTGTCCTTAGTTGTGCAGAAACTTTTCTGTTTAATTAAGTCCCGTTTGTTAATTTTTATTGTTGCAGTTGCCATGGAAGTCTTCTTCATAAAACCTTTTCCCACACCAACATCTTTAAGAGTTTTTCCCACACTTTCTTCTAGGATGTTAATTATTTCTTGTTTTAGATTTAAATCTTCTCTTATCCATTTTGAATCAATTTTTGTAAGTTGTGAAAGGTACAGGTCCATTTTTGGTCTTTTACATGTGGTTATCCAGCACTATGTTTAATAATAATGGTGGACACTATTAGTAGTAGACATCCTTGTTTGGTTTCAGTTCTAAGTGGAAAAGCTTTCAGTTTTACTTCATTCAATATTACGATATTAGCTGTGGGTTTGTCATAGATGGGTTCAGTCAGTTTAAGAAATGTGCCACCTATGCCGATATTCTTAAGTGTTCTTGTTAGAAAAGAAGTCTGAATTTATTTTTCATTTTTTTATTGTTAAATCATAGCTGTGTACATTAGTGCAATCAAGGGGTACAATGTACTGGTTTCATATACAATCTGAAATATTCTCATCAAACTGTTCAACGTAGCCTTCATGGCATTTTCTTAGTTATTGTATGTAGAC
>CAUYPK010165789.1:0-11340 GCA_963574355.1 Loris lydekkerianus | reverse complement strand
ATTCATCTGTCTTAGATCATCAAGATGCTCAAACAAAATATCATAAATTGGGTGATTTATTTAAAAAAACAGAAATTTATTTCTTACAGTGTCAGAGGCTAGAAAGTCCAAGATTAAGGCATTAATACATTTGCTACCTGGCGAGGGCTCATCTTCTCACTCTAACCTTAGAAGGGAGAAGAGATGAGAGCTCACTCTCAGGCCTCTTTTTAAGGACACTAATTCTTTTTTATTTTATTTTATTTTTTTAGTAGAGACAGAGTCTCACTTTATCACCCTTGGTAGAGTGCCATGGGAACTTCAAAATCTTTTGCAGCACATCAATCAGTGTAAAGGAAAAGAAAGACTGAGAAAGCCATATGCACACTTCTTGATGAGTACCTCATACTCTGAATAAAATGTCTTAGAAAGATATTTTATGCAGGTGCAAACTGGTAAGACTTTTAAAATTAGAGGAAGTTTTAATTTCAAAGCACACCAATTTGAGTACTAAGGAATCTGGATGTCAGGTGCTAATAGAGATATTGTTGTTTTCAAATAGTGTGATTCAAAAAGAGCACCTGTAGAATTTTCTAGAAAAGAATTGAATTACACAAAGAATATTCATTTTTCTTCAGATAAAATTATTTCTACAGCACAACGCTTTTAACAATCAAGTCTGCAATGGTAAAAATTTTCTAAAAAAGCAATTAAATGTGTGCCTATGTACTTAAAGAAATATATAACTTTCAAAAGATAGATTTTATAATAATGAGAAAAGGAAAATAATGCAGATTTGCTTTCTTTTTTATTTTCTCTAAATAAACTGAACTGCTTAACTATTTTGTTTCTATTACTTTTCTTTTTTTAGCTTTTTGAGATTATTACAGATTTATATGTAGTTATAAGAAATAATACAGAAAAATTTCTGTATTTATCAAAGTTTCCCACAATGGAGCCTTCTTTTTTAATCATGCTGTATGTAAAACAGTATATTGGCATTTGTAAAAATTTTTTGCATTTATTCAGGTCCACTTGTTTTACATGTGCTAATTGTGTGTGTATACGTGTGTGCATCAATGTGAATGTGTGATATATGATATTTTATTACATGTTTATATTCACGTGGCCACCATCTGAGAAAGACACAGAACAGCTTCATCACAAAGATCCTACATGTTGCTGTCGTAGCCATGGACACTACCCCATACCACATTCAGTCCTTGGCAACCAATAATTTGTACTCATCTCTGCTATTTTGTCTTTAAAGAAGGCTCTATAAATAGAATTACATAACATGTAATCTTTTGAGATTAGCTTTATAAATTCAACATACTTTCCAAACCTTTATCTATCTAATTGGTGGGTATCACTAATCTCCTTAATGCTGAGTTAAATGTTACATAACATGGAGGTACCACATTTAAAAAACAATTCACCTATCAAAGTTTTCAGTTCATGACTATTACAAACAAAG
Organism: Loris lydekkerianus; assembly: GCA_963574355.1. Classification (NCBI taxonomy): domain Eukaryota; kingdom Metazoa; phylum Chordata; class Mammalia; order Primates; family Lorisidae; genus Loris; species Loris lydekkerianus. The sequence goes on along the minus strand of CAUYPK010165789.1, from coordinate 9,884 downwards.
CTGTGGTATTTGTGTTTAGGTTTAGTGTAAGCATTAGAGTTTATCCATCAGTGACGAATGACCAACCGTGAAATTTTTGGATGGTATGGAAAGTGATTTTGGACATATTTTCATGAATTTATTTTTCACCTGTACATTCTTTTCATTGAAAAGTATATTTATTTATTTTGTTTAGTTTCTTATTGGATTTTCAAGAGGTTTTTCTCACAAAACTTTTCAGATGTTTCTGTATAAATATTTTATATACAAATTCTTCATTGGATTCAGTCATAGTGGATAAATTATAGTGACATTTCGCTTAATAATAGACTACATATATGACGGTGGTCCCATAAGATTATAATGAAGCTGAATAATTCCTAACATCTATAATGTCTTGATTATCTTGACTCTGTTTAGAGCTAGACTAATGTGTGTGTTTGTGTCTTAGTTTTTAACAAAAAGTTTAAAAAATAAAAAATAAAAAAAACTTTAAAAAGAAACTAGAAAAAAGCTTATAGAGTAATGATACAAAGAAAATATTTTTGTATATTTTGATGTCCTTCATTTTCCTTCACTTCTAAGTAGTTTTGCAATTTCCTTTGTCTATCTCTCCTTCCATTTTTATATGTTTTTTGCTTGACATATGATATTTTGTTTGCTATTGTTCAGTGTATACACACTTAGGATTGCTCTATCTCCTTGGGGAACAGACCCATTTATCCTTGTCAGATGTACTTCTCTAGTCTTGCTAATTTTCTTTGCACTGAAGTAAACTTTATCTTAATTAAAATAACCACTGTTGTTTACTTCTGTTTATGTAGTATATCTTTTCTCAACATATTTTTACTCTATCTACACCATTATGTTTGAAATTAGTTTCTTGTATACAGGTCACATTCTTTTTTCCCTATCAATTCATCTATTTAGACAAATAACATTTGATGCTATTATTGCTATTTAAATATCTCATTTATTATATATAGTTAAGGTACACAACATGAGAATTTTTAAATTTTCTTTTGCTTTTTGGAGACAGGGTCATGACCTGTCACCTAGACTGAAAAGCAGTGGTCTCAAACTCCTGGACTCAAGCAATTCTCCGAGCCACGGCTTCCTGAATAACCGGGTCTGTAGAAGTGTGCCACCATGCCTGGCTAATTTACTTTTTATAAAGATAAAAATTTGCTGTGTTGCCGAGGCTAACATGAGATTTTGAGGTACTATCATACACACACACATATAGTGAAATAATTTCTATAATAAAGCAAATTATCCTGTGAACCACCTTCTTTGGTTACTTTTTGTTTTCTTTTTGGTAAGAGCATGTAAAATTTACTCATTTAGCTATTTTGTAGCATAAAATATAGTATTATTAACTATAATCCTCATGCTGCATGTTATAACTATTGACTTCTTTATTTTAAATAACTGCAAATTTGTACACTTTCACCAAAAATTTTTGAGTGAACATATATTTTCAGTACTCTGGGTATATCTCTAAGGGGTGAAATTTCTGGGTCAAATTTCATGGTGAGAAGGCAATTAAACATGGTTCAATTTCTTTTTTCTTTCTTTCTTTTCTTTTTCTTTCTTTCTTTTTTTTTTTTTTTTCCTTTTTAAGACAGAGTCTATGTCACCTTCAGTAGAGTGCTGTGTTGTCACAGCTCACAACAGCCTCCTACTCTTGAGCTTAAGCCATTCTCCTGCCTCAGCCTCCCAAGTAGCTAGGACTACAGGTGCCCGCCACAACACCCAGCTATTTTTTTCTTATAGCTGTCATTGTTGTTTAGCATGCTCAGGCTGGGTTGGAACCTGCCAGCCCCCGTGTATGTGGCCATCACCCTAGCCACTGAGGTACAGGCGCCAAGCCTAACATGGTTAAATTTCTTAAACCTGTGTTTAAATTTTTGAGGAAAGGTCAAATTGTTTACTACAGCATTGTAACATGTCGTATTCCCACCAGCAATCTAATAGGGTTTCAATTTCTTTATAAGCTTGCCAACAATTGTTATTATTATTTTTTATACCCATCCTAGTGAGTGTGAAGTGGTTTCTAGTTATGAATTTGATTTGCATTTGCTTAATGCATTATGATGTGGAGTCTCTTTTCCTGTGATATTAATTCTTCTTTAAATGTTTAGCAGAATTCACCAGTGATGCTGTCTGGTCTGGAATCTGTTTTGATAGTTTATGTGTCTGTGTATGAAACTTGTCATTTTTATATAATAAGTTTTCTGAATTTTTTTTGTTGTACAATTGTGAACATCATTCTCCTATAATCTGTTCCTATGGAGTTAATGGTAATGTTCCCATTTTCACTACTAAATTTAGAAATTTAATTCTTCTCACTTTTTTTTTATAATCAATCTAAAGATTTCTCAAATTTGTTTATCTCTTAAATCAACTTTCAAAAAAGATTTCATAAAAAAATTACTTACTGTCCTTACTGAGGACAATGTGATCTTTTGAAATATATATACTTTGTGAAGTGGTTTAGTTGAGCTGATTAATGTATGCATTGACTCTCACCATGGTGAGAATGCAAAATCTACTGTTGTAGAGATTTTCAAAATGCAATACATGTTATTAACTATACTCACTATGTCATACAATGCATCTCTTTAACTTATTTATCCTATCTAACTAAAATCTTCTTTTCTTTGCTCAACATATTTTGAAACTCGCACACTTAGTCCCCTAGTAACCAGCATTCTACTCTCTACTTCTGTGAGTTCCTATTTTTAGATTTCACAAATAAATATCACAAAATCAGGTGATATTTGGCTTACTTCACTTAGTATAATGTCCATTCTTGCAATACGTCACTTAGAAAAATGGTCTCCAAGTCTATCCACATTGTTACAAAAGATACCAGATCATCTTTTGATGGCTAAATAGTGCTCCCTGGTATACCTGTACCACATTTTATTAATCTACTCATGTATCAGAGGCCACTTGAGTTGGTTCCACATATTTGGGATTGTATTTTGGGCTGCTATAAATATTCAAGTGCAAGTGGCTTTTATTTTTCCTTTGTGTAAATACCTAGGGTTAGCTAGCAGTGGGATTGCTAGATCAGATGGTAGTTCTATTTTTAGTTCCTTAAGGAAGCTCCATACTCTAAAATAGTTGCACTAATTTGCATACCCACCAATAGTTTGCAAGCATTCATTTTTCTCTGCATCTTCAACAGTTACCTTTTATCTTTTTGATTATAACCGTTCTGACACTTGTGAGGTGACATCTTATTGTGCCTTTGATTTGCATTTCCCTGATGATTAGTAATGTTGAATAGTTTTCCACCTATATTTTGGACTTTTCTATGTATTCTTTTGATAACTTCAGAGTTTTTATTTCTATTTTAATTAGATTGTTTGTTTTCTCTCTATTGAGAAATCTGAGCTCTTTATATATTTTGGAGATCAGCCCTATTTAAGATGTATGGTTCAAACATATTTTCTCCCAACTTCACTCCATAGATTGCTGTGGAGAATCTTTAAATTTGATGCTATCATATGTTTGTATTTTTGCTTTTGTTATCTGTACATTTTAGTTCATATCAAAAAAATCATTGTCAAGATCACTATCAAGGAGCTTTTTTCCTAATTTTTCTTCTACTAGTTTTAAAGTTTCAGGCCTTATGTTTGTCTTTAATACATTTTAACTTGACTTTGTAGGTTATGGAATATAAGAGTCTAATTTTATTTTCTTCTCTGTGGATAATGAGTTTCCCAAGACTTTTAAAGAGGCTATTCTTTTCCTACTGTGTATTCTCAGCACTTTTGTTGAAAATAAATTGACCATAAATCTGTTTGTTTTGTTTCTTTTTTTTTCATTTCCAGGATCTCTTTTGTTTCATTAATCTATGTTTCTGTTTTTAGCTATTATCATATTATTTTGATTATCATAGCTTTATAGTATAAAAATATATTTTAAAGTTAGATAGGGGGATGTCTTGGACTTTTTTCTTTTTTTTTTTTTTTTTTTTTTTTTGCTTCGTTTTTATCCTTTCTATTTTGGCATCTTTATTTTTCCACAAAAAATTTAGTTTTATTTATGAGACAGGGTCTCATTCTTGCAAAATCAAACTCCTGAGCTTCAGTGTTTATCCTGTCTCAAATTAAATCTAAGCTTATGAGATTTAGATTTATTGGCTATTGTCAATAGTGCTGCAAGTAGCTGGGACTATAGGTACATGCCATCACAACTTCCTAAGGTTTTGTAAACTTTTTTTTTTTTTTTTTTTTTTTTTTTGGTGACTAATTGTTCTATGTTGCCCAGCCTAGACTTTAACTCTTAGGATTTGACCCCCTTAGCTTTCCAAAGTGCTAAGATTACAAGCATTAGCCACCAAGATGGCCAAATTTTAGGATTTTTTTTTTAAAACTTCTACGAATAATGATACTGGAATTTTTAATAGAGATTGCATTAAATCTGTAATGCACTTTAGGTGTATGGCACATTTTAACAATACTAATTATTTCAATAGATAAACATGAGATACCTTTTTATTTATTTGTTTCTTCAATTTCTTTCATCAATGTTTTATAATTTTCAATATGCAGACCTTTTCTTCCCTAATTAAATGTGTTACTAATGATTTTGTTTCTATACCCATTGTGAATACAATTATTTTCTGAACTTTCTTTTCAAGTAGTACATTGTTAGTATACAGAAATGCTACTCATTTTTATATCTGGATTTTATATATATTGTTAATTGGTTTATCAGGTTTAAGAGTTTTTTGGTAGAGTCTTTAGGGTTTTTCTATATACAAAACCACGTTGTCTGCAAAAAGTAAAATTTTACTTCTTCCTTTACTGTTTGGATGCCTTTTATTTCTTGCTCTTGCCTAATCTGTCTAGTACTGCCAGTGCTACAAGAACCAACTCTTGGTTTATTTCTTTTTCTCAATTTGCTTCACTATTCCGTATTTTGTTTCTTTTCACCATTATTTATTATTTTCTTTCTTTTCCTTTTTTGGTGTTTATTTTTTGTTGTTCTCAATTTCATAAAATGGAAGTTTAGATTATTTTTCAAAGTTTGTCTTCTTGTTTTCTGCATTTTTACAACAATAAATTTCCTTCTGAGCAGTGCATTCTTTGAATCCCATAAAATTTTTAATAATGTCTTTTATTTTTATTCATGAAAGAGTATTTTGTATGGACTGAATGTTTCTGATCAAAAAATCATATGTTGACTATCCCCAACATGATAGTATATGTTTTGGAGATGGGGCCTTTGGGTAAATGTTTAGTTTCTGAGAGTGGCACCCTCACTATGGTATTACTGTCCTTATAAAAAGAAACACAGGCAGCTTGCTTTTCCATCTCTATCTCATGTGCTATATGACAGAATCAGGAAGAAATCCCTCTCTAAAACCCAACCATGCTGGTGGGCTGATGTCAACTTCCTGTCTTTCAGAACTGTGAGAAATGAAGGCTTATTGTTTAGGTTACCTAGTCTGTGGTATTGTTGAAATAATATCCCAAACTAAGATTAGTTTATAATTTTTTGTGAATTTTTTCTGAAACATTAATTATTTAGGAATATGTTTCATTTTCACATATTTATTAGTTTTCAGTTTTTTTCTACAATTCATTTCCAATTTTATTATATGGTATTATATAATGCAAGATTTAAAAGTTTAAAATTTATTATTTCTGTGGCCTAATACATGGCCTGTATTATAGAATGAATATATATATATATATATATATATATATATATATATATATATATGATGGAGTTTTCTAGAGATATTCATAAATACTTATTGGTTTGTGCTGTTACAAAGTCTTCATATTTTTTGCTGCTTCCCTCTTTAGTTGTTGTATTCATTATGTAAAGTGAAGTGTTAGAGTTTTCATCTTTTAATGTTGATATATTTTCCCATTAATTATAATATTTTCAACTGCTTTTGACTTGTATGTATGTTTTTTAACATATCAAGTTGTTAGGTATGTCTTTTTGATAAATGGATTCTTTTATAATATCCTTTTGAGTTTCTAATAACAAGTTTTTCTTAAACTTTATTTTGTTCAATATTACATTCACTCTTGGATTATTGCTTTAATTTATCTTGCTTTAATTTCCTATCTATCTGTTTCTTTAAATGTTCAGCCCTTATAGGCAGTATGAAGTTGGATATGTTTTGTAGAATTTTTTGTCTGTTTATTTTAATTTATTTTGTCAGTATTTGCCTTTTAATTAGAGACATTACTCCATTTACATTTAATGTAATTACTTATAAGGAAAGACTTCTACTATTTTGCTATTTGTTTTCTCTATGTCCTATACATTTTTATGTTCTTCAGTTTCTCCATTTTCTTTCTATGGGTGCTTAATATATATTAATTCCCTTACAATTATTGTTATTATGCTGTTATTTTTACAAAGTTAAATACATTACATATATTTGCAATTATCGTCTTATGTAGTTGCCTTTTAAGTGAGACAGAAAAACATACATTAAGATAGCATTTTATATGTACCTAAGTAATTGTATTTGATGTTATTCTTTATTTTTCATGTACACTGATGTTACTGCCTTGTGTTCTGGCATTTCACCTGGAAGGACTCCATTTAACATTTATTGTAAGACAGGTTTATTAGGACATAATTATTCTAGTGTTTATTTATTGGGAATATCTTTATTTCTTCTTTTTTGAAGGATAGCTCTATTGAATTATTTAATTTAAGGTTGATAGCTTTTATTTTTATGACTCTTAAATAATGGTATTCACTGCCCCTAAACTTATGGTGTTCAGTGAAAATCAGTTTTTGAAGATTCTTTATACTCAAAGTACTTTCTCTCTTGTAGCTTTTTTCTTTTCACCATTTGTATGATGTGTATTCTCTTCTTTGGGGTTAGTTGACACTGTTTCATTTAGTGGCTGCTATCTATTTGTTTACTAGATTTTCTAGTGTTATTTTGAAAAGTCCATATTTTAGTCATTTTGGCCAATGAAGTCTCTGCTTTGTTAGCTTAATAATCAAGTAATTAAAAATAGATGATGATTTTCTTAAATACCTAGAACCAAAATATCTTCCAGTATTTTTATATGGGCTTTGTGTGTGTGTGTGTTGGAGCACACTTTCAAAAGTTAGCTAGGCAGTCTACAACTCTGCCTTAGCCTTCACTTCCTGCTTGCACAATGCCTTGATATCGGCAAGAGGTAAGATTTATGGCTTTCTTATTTACTTCTTGAGCATGCAGCAAGGACATAGCCCTAATCATGTGCTTGACATTGTAGATTTCCAGAAATATGACAGAGATTTATATAGCACTTATTTAATAGAGCATTTTATTTCTAGCCTTTTCTCCTAATAATTTCGATTAATGTTTTGCTTCTTCTAGCTGTTATCTACTGACTAAACTAAGCATTTAGTCACCAACTAAAACATTTCTTGTAAATGTTTTTGACATTTATCCCTTGGGTAGTAGCTTTAACATTAGGTAAGCTCTGAGTTAAGGAAGGTAAATGCAAGCCTTTTAAGTGACTCTTCCTAGGAATGTCCAGATGTATCAACTAAGCACATCTCTTCACAAATGTTCTTCTCTGTCTAGTACTTATATGATAGATTTAGGCTATTATTTCCAAGGCTACTACTGAGCTATAGAACAAGAGACAGAAAAGTTAAAATGACACAAAGCTTTCTGCTCTTTGAAATTCAGCAGCTTATCTTGAGTAAACACTATTCACATTTCTATAAGTTTTTGAATAATTTCCAGAATTCTGCATTATTGGTATAGCTGGATTACTGGCTTTTCCATTTTCAAGTCTAAGATATTTGAGGCAATAAAAAATATGCAAGGAAACATTATGCTGCCATTATTTGAACTCTAAGGTTCTTAGACCAACTTCCTGACTTGCATAAGGGCAGATTTTGGTATCCACAGGATTCTAAAATTAAAAAACCCATGGATGCAGAAGGACTACTCTATACAGAATAAATGTTTTGTGTTTTTAGCTACTGAACTTTTGGGGGTCATTTCTAACTAGAGAATGAGGTGGTAGCCTAAACTAAAATGGTCTATATCATAATTCTTTTACTATTATTTTCAATAGAGTAGTAGGAGGGGTACAAAAATAAAAACGAAGAGAAATTAGCTATTAAAGTATTTATATGAATAATAATCTAGATCCTAATAATTTATATAAATATTTCTATATTATCAAAGATTTCTTAATTATTTTTGTCTGATCCTCCTTTTGTAATGTTTCTCCTATCACTTCTTGACCTCTTGGCTAAGATCAAGTGTGATGTCTCTGTTGAGTTTTTTCCACTCTTTTCTTCTTTAAAACAGAGAAACTTCATCTTCTTTCCTTCTCTCATACCACTTCAGTAACCGAAACAAACTTGATACTTTTTCAGTATTACCCTTTCCATGTCTTTTTACATCAAAATAAATAAATAAAAATCTGGCATGCTCCTACACCTCTTTTCTTTTTTTTCTTGATTTCTTTAACTGAGAGCACAAATTAATCTAGTGTAACTATTATTATTGTTTCCCAGAATTTAGATGGTTTCACTCTTCCTAAAATCTACTAAGGTATACATGAAAGAATACTAACTGGCTTGAGAATCGGAAGTTTGTAAGATTATGTTGTTGCTATACATTTAGATAAATTAGAAACTAGTATCATGATAATGAATAATTTCATTCTTTGTTCTTTGCTCTTCTTTTCTTTGTTCACAATTAGCTCTTCTCTCTTCTGTCCATTCTTTGTGCCTGTACATATGGAGCTATAATTATATGTCCTGTATGATTGCCAGATTTCAGAAGAGCAGAAGGTAGCCAAGAGAAATTTATGAGATAATTCATCTGATAAATTAATTTCTGAATTTATGAAATAAAATTTCTTCTATAATTTTGATAAAACCATTCATGACAGCACTAAAATATTTGCTAAGTGTTAAAAATCATAGGCTTATGAACTTACTTAAATATCTACAGCACACTTGTGAATAAATTTAGATCTCAATATACTTTGGAAGTAGAAAGCATTTATGATTTTACCTTAGCTTTAATAAAGTTGTCTATCTGAAGACACTGATTTATTTTTACCAACAAATTTCTATGAACCCAAGGGAACTTCAAATCCCTGTATTAAATCATGAAGTAGCTTATAAATTGTTGTTTAATATCTAAACACCTATAAAATGTTCAAATCAGTTCATCTTCTCTGAAGTAGATACATCTCTGAGAGGGTGCACAATGGCAGCTTAGCTGCAAAAGGGGAAAATGAAATTGTCATGTTTAACACTTCTCTTCCTGAGAAGAACGATTTAAGTGTATGGAAATGGAATCACTGAAGTCAGAATTAGGCCAACTGCTGTGACTAATATCTCTGTGATGAAACAAGCTTGTTCATTGTGTATTCCAAACTCTTCACATGGTATATAAAATATAACACAATGAAAATTCCCTTCTTAAAAGAATAAATGAATCAGTGATAGAAGGGACAACTGCTTTTTCTTAAAATTAGTCAATGAGTAAAGAAAAATCACTAAAACATAGACCACCATAAAAATGTTCAATAACGGTGAGGTAGGATGTAAGTCCAGAAGAAGTATAGATTTTATGTTACATAAACTTGTGTATAAATCTTGTCTCTGTCATTTACTTATTGTGTGACTTGAGAAAATGTCTTTATCATAGCTGTCATTTCTGTAAAATGATGAAAATATTAGGTACCTCATTGGGTTGTAACCAAAAATAATTGTACACAGTATTTAACCACTGTTAATAAGAATTGATTCCTTATCTTTTTTTTTTTTTTTTTTTTTTTTTTTGTTGAGAAGGGGCAGGGAAAGAAGGGGGGGTACTGGTTTATTGAAAGGGTCGGGCCAGTGGCATGGAACACAATTGGCTGTAAATAGTAATAGGCATTTTA
>CAUYPK010165788.1:0-10703 GCA_963574355.1 Loris lydekkerianus | reverse complement strand
ATCGTCCTCCTGAACCCGTCCCAACCTTGGGCTTTTTTGCAGGGTTAACATTACCCCCCGCCTCGCCAGACCAGGGTATTACCACGGGGCCCTCCGTGCCGTTCCCCCCCCCCCACCACCACCCAAGTATCAGCTACCAAGTTGTGTCCATTCTGTCTCCCAAGTCTCTCCTGCTCATCCTCACCTTTCCTACTGCATGAACCTACTTTGGGCCAAAATAGCTTCTTACATTTTCTCTCTTCCAATCATGAGACTGAAGTCCCTTGTTATTCATCCATATTTCATCAACCAGAGCATGAATTTCATAAGGAATTAACCGTGGAGGTTTTTAAGAACCCACTTAACTCCTATTCAGGATAAGTTCATGATGGCACTTGAGGGTTCTACACTTTGCCCTTTGGCTCTCCTCTCCAGTCCTGGGCTTGTGGCCTCACCCACTCTAGATTCTACCCCGTCATCCTCAGGACCTGTTCTGTCAATGAGCCAGCCATTCCTCTTAACTTCTCCCAGTGTGCTGGGACCTCCCCATCAAACCATCTTTAAAGAAGCCTCCACCCTTGCCTCCCACTTGCTAGACAGCCACATTTCTGAAAAGAGCTGTCCACATTTGCTGTCTCCCACACACTCCTCAACCCACTGCAATCTGGCTTCCACTCCCTCCACTCCATAGAGACAAGCCTTGGTAAAAGTGATCAGTCTTCTCACTGTCAGATGAAACTGACACTGCTTTCCAGTCTTTTCCCGATTGACTATCCTGGGCATTAGTGGATGTTGGCCATTCCCTTCTTTTGGAAGCTATTTCTTCCTATGGCTGCTGGTTCTCCTTCTACTTCTCTTCTGCCTCACGTTCCCCATGGGTGGTCCACTGTAGCCTGCACTACAGCTTGAATGCTGGGGAAAGGCAGTACATGTTGGTGAAGAGCCTGGACTCTGAAGCTCCTCTACTCCCAAATGTTTGGCCCTGGAAAAGCCAGTCAATGCTCCTGAGCCTCAGTTTCCTCAACTGTACAGTTGGTGCAAAGGTTTCGAGTCTCATTGCTTTCCAAATCAGAGCATACACATTTCCTCAGACTGCTGAGCCTCACAGACTTACCTGAATATATTATGTGCTCATGCTGTCTTAGGTGCACAGGAGTGCCCAAGGTTTAACAATTAAGTTCTCAAACTCATCCTAGAAAAAGTGCTACATACCTCATTGCTGAATATCACTACAGTCACCTTCAAGGTACTCCCCTTGGGAAGTTATACACGGATGCCAGTGCCTAGTCCACCTGCAAAGCACTTTCTGTAGGGTGAATTCATGAACTTAACTGTCTGACCTTCATATGTGCACAATGAATGAGTGCTGCTCTGGATTGGGTTTCCCCAGCAACAAGCCTTGAGACAAGGAGCTGGTGCAGTTACTTTCTTTGGAAGGTGATCCCAGGAAGAAGGAGTTAGAGGGTGATGCAGGGAATGGAGAAAAGGCAAGTTAGAAGGAAGGTTAATGAGAGGGTCACTACGTCTGGGGCAACTGGACTTCATCCCACAAGGGCTCCTCCGAGGAACTGTGTTGAGTGCACTTTAGGGATATTCCTGATCATGAAAGGCAAGGCTAAGGCACTTATCCACTGATTGGTTGGTGGTTACCCCAGGGCTGTTGGAAACCTTCAAGTGGGGAAAGACCCTGGAGAAAGGGCCTTGGCAGAGAGGAGGGGTGGATACTTTAGGAGGACAGTTCCTCTGTACAGCTGCTGGTGAGTTCAGACGTGGGCCCAGGGACGTGGAGCCCATCACCAACATAACTGCTTGCCGCTCTGCCTGGCAGACCTGTGACCCTTCATCTAACCAGCAGTCACACCTCTTCCCTGAAACTTGGTTCAAGAGCACCCACTTCTTGGAAGTATTTTCCAACTTCCCTCTACCCCTTGCAATACTCTGAACAGACCCATGACACTCTGGACACACCACTGTAAAGAGTACTTACCTCTCTTTCTGAATGGAGCTTTCTTCTCTTTCTAGAGAGCAAGACAGTTCTTTTTCATCACCATAGATGTAGTGCCCAGAAGATGTTTGAGCACATTACAGGTGTTTAACTGATGCCTTAAAATCAGTTGAGGAAACTGAGGCTCAGGAGCATTGAGTGGCCAAACTCACCTGACCTCAGAAGAAGAGGTCAATACACATGGGCTTTTCCTTTCCCTCTGACCTAGTCAAGCACACATCCAGCGAGCATATGATGGGATACATATGTTTTTTAAATGAACATGCACAAAGCAGAGAATAATTAACTGGGACTGTACCAATGAGACTACTGCTACCTTGTCTGACAGTCTTAATTACTTATAGTTTTAACTTTCCAGAGCCATTAATAGAGCCATCTGGCATTTCTTCCATCATGCTGGGCATTCCCTTTTGAGTCTGTCCACCAAAGAGGAAGACAGGGGGCTGAGGGACAGAGCAAATCTCTGCCTGGTGTGAGAGCCAAATCTGTGACTCTAGTCCTGTTTGTCCCTTGGATTCCTTCGACATGTCTTTGTTGAGGGCGTCCTGTGAGCTAGCATTGTTCTAAGAAGACAAGTGCAGGGCCTGCAGTAATGCAGCTCGCCCATGCGTGGGGAGAGTGGAGACAGATAACATGCAGCCAAATGCATAAATAAAACAGTGACAAGGGCTATGACGCCAAAAAAAAAGGGCACCCTTGTGTGGAAGGGCTGGGGGTGGGAGTGTAGGTGCCAGAGACAAGTAGATTGCATGCTTGGGAAAAGCCCCTGCAAGGAGCTGACTTCTGGGCTGTAAGCTGCTGCTGAGAACACCCTCCTAGAGATTCTTTCAGAGGGGACAGCAGCTGCAAGGGGCCTGTGGTGGGACCCTTAAACTCTTGGTATCCAGCCTGGAACTTGTCCTATTGCTTCTGACTACTGAACGAGAATGGCAGAAAAGAGACAAATCTGGGTCTGAAACTGATGACTGTTCCTTACTTGGAGAAAAGGAGCTGGTACCCAACTTTCAGTTCCCAGCAGGTTCATTTCAGGCTTCTGTTTTCACTCATGGGCTTGTTGTTCCCTCTTCAAAGTCTGATTGGGTTTCAAAGGAATCTGAAACACTTAAGGCAAAACCACCAAGCTGCATCCTCCAGGTAGCCAACCCCCAAATGTGGCATTTCTGTGGGAAACCACAATGAATCACTCTCATTGGCTGTTCAGGCTTTCTGCCCAGTCACAGATGGACTTTGGTTTTCCCAAACTTCTTAAAGCCTCCCCAGACGTTTTAAACACCCCGGTCCCCACCAGGTCCTGACTTTCAGGTTAAGAGCAAAATCCCAAGTTTTGTAGGGTTTCCGGAGTTTCGGATTTCCCCAGAAGAGGGTCTGCCACAGACACTAACTAACCTTTTCCTCTGCAAAGAGCAGTTCAGAAATGCCGCAAAGGAAACCAGTCGCCCAGGAGAGAAACAAAGCTGTTTAAGGAAAGACTTCTGTCCCTGGCTTTGTGCATGGATGGCACAATAGACAACCCACAAGTTAAAATCCTTTCTCGTAGGTTTCTTAACGGTAAAAATAAGGAAGGAGCATGGCTGCGTTCATTAGCGTGTTTCCACTGTCTAAACATTGCGTTTCTAAACCAAACCAGTGAGGGCGGAATTAACACCCATTTCATGTTAGAGGAAACTGAGGTTCAGAGAAGTTAAGTCACTTACTCAAGTTTACACGGTAGAAAAAAAGGCAAAAGCCATGTTCCAACCCGGGACGGAGACTTTAGTTGGTACTATTACTATACTGTTCTGTCCAGAAAGGTCCTGTCCCCCGGGAACAAAAAGCGAGGAAATTAGCAGAGAGGAAGTGGTGAAACGGGGCAGCCAGGTGAATAAGGGAACCGGCCAGGGGACTCTTAAGTCTGTCTTCTGCAGCCAAGTCCTTTCCCGCCGTCAGGGTCTTAGAAAGGCACCTTCTATGTCCAAGATCTCCTGTGGGTAAATCCCACCCCTTCCACCACTGGGCGAAGAGGAGACAGGCCGGCGAGCCGGGCGAAAGGCTAGGGACACCCGACCGTGGCGGATGTCAGGGACCCGGCCTGTCCCCGCGCCAGTGTCGGGCCAGCCGCGCCCCCGCCTGTCTGCCGGCGGCCCAAGGGTTAAGCGCGGGCGGGAGCCCCCCGGCGCGGAGCGGGGCCGGGAATGCTTAGTCAGGATTCCGATTTCCTGTCGAAGTGTTTGGATTTCCTGAAACCCGCGCCCTCCGCCGCCGAGCGGGATCGTGCGAGCCGCTCGCGTCGCCGCGGCCTCCTCCCCCGGCACATGGTCGCCCGCCCCTTCCTGCGCCGCGCTCGGCTCCCGCGCCTCGCCTGGCCTGGCCGCCGCCGCGGGCGAGCACTCCGCGCTCGGGCAGCCCCCGGCCCGCGCCGCCCGCCCAGCCGGCCGAGCCGGGCCGCACTTCGCCTCCCGACCCGAGAGCCGCGAGCGCCCGGCCGAGGGGAGCCGGGGCGCGGGCATCTGCGCCGGGCCCGCGATGGAGTAATGCCCAGCGGCCGCCCCGTCCCGGTGAGTTGCGGGGCGCCCGGTCGGGCTCGGCGGGGCCGGGCGGGGCCGCCCGCGGTCGTCGGCGTCCCCTGCCCGAGCCCCCGCGCAGAGAGACGCCGGGACGGGGCGCCGGGCGGGCTCTCGGCTCCCTTCGCAGTGGGGTGCCCCTCACGGGGAGGGCGCCGGCCCGGGGTCCGGGGATGGTGCGGGGCCGGACGAGGCCGCCCCGGGGGTCTCCGCGCCCCCAGCTCTGGGGAGGGGCCGGGGCGACCCGCCAGGCGGCCTCTGCTCTGCCGAGACGCCGAGGTGGGGCCGGGTGGGGGCCGCCCTGGGTGGCTCTGCGCGCCCCTCCCGGAGGGGGCCTGGGACCGCGCGCCCGGCCTCCCGGCCCCGCCGATGGGGCGCCCTCCCGGCGCTGAGCGCGGGCTCCGGCCGCGGCATTGTCTCTGTGGCGCGGCGGAGGAAAGTTCCCCGCGGCCCCCGGCCTGGACCCGCGCTGCCTGGCAGGCCCAGGGCCACTTGCTTAAAGCAAAAAAAACCAAAGGAAAGGGGGTAAAATCCCTCTTGGGGCTCGGTGCTTGCTCACGGAAAGATCAGGGAAGTCCTGGCTTGTGTTTTCCGCTTGTACCATTTTGGGACCTGCTGCATTTTTCTGAAAGCGACATGAAGTTTAAAAGAAAAAAGAAACTTGCCGGTGTCCAGTTTTCTGCGATTTAATACATCTCGGGAGAGTTCATCTTGGGTTATTTCCACAGCGGTTTGCTTTAATAATTGTTTTCCACTAGTGCAAGGAGAGAAATAGCCAACTCCAGACCGTCCTTAATATGACCTCAGCTTTACCTAATCAGAAAGAACGAGAACTTTCTCCCACCTTTTCTCCCTGTCTGCTCAGTGAGGTTATCTTGGCATGATTGATTCCAGAATGACAGCAGGACCTGGATTGCTGACTAATGTTTTGGGATTGTAAAACGTAATTCAATTATTAGGCCAGTTTTTATTACTATTGCAACCTCTATTCCTTTCTGTTGCAAGTATGTCCCTCCAAGAGTGGGTGTGGAAGTGGGGGAGAGTCCCAGTTGGAGCCTGGATAGCTTTGAGAAGATGCAGGTTTTCTTGAAACACCCAATCGACAGTTTAGGAAGAAAAAGATCTTGGAAAAAGATTGTTTCAACCCTTTTCTTGTACAGATGAGACCCAGAAGGCTGGACCTGACTTGCCCAAGGTCACATGGCCAGTGGGTGGAGGGCCAGGAATAATTTTCAAGTCTTTAAACTCTTTGCCCCATGCTCCTTTCACTGCATTAGATTATAATGTGTTAGCCAGGAAACAGCTTCGGAAACATGCCTTTACATTATGTCCTTTGCTGCTTTAGTGCCTTCTTTGCCTTCTCTTCAGTCTTATCTGTTATTGCTGCTATTTTTGAGATATGCAGTTTTCTCAAACTGCATATTTTGAGATAGAGAGTTAAAAAAAAAATCACCTAACTCCTACTGTTCAGCCACCAAATGGATTTGAAGATTCAGCTACCAAATGGGTTTGAAGTATAAAATGGGTGGCTTATTATATGGAGAATTACTTTTCTCTGTCCCATTCTTTTATGAAAAGTAGAAACTCCCAAGTCCAAAAAAGGGCAGTATCTTAGCACATAATGCACCGAATGATGTTCTCTAGATGCGATTTTCAGCCCTCCTGTTTCTTGTGAGCTAAGCAGCCCATCTATTTTTCTCATAAGAGCTCTGAATGGCTGGTTTTTCATTTTTAGTATGTGATAATGTTGCAGAGAAAGGACTTTCTGCAAGCTTGCCATTTGGTGAAGGAAATTGAAATTCTCGACACCTCCCCAGTCCTCACCAGCCACAGCGAGCCAGATTTTAGAGCAGTGCAAGCCTTGCAGGCCGGAAGATGAATGCGTGCATTCAAATTGAGCCGTACCTCATGAGGACTCACCTCCCACCTGGCCTCTCTGCACAGCACTCAGAAGAAAACTCATGTTACCTGGGACGGTGCTCCTGCCTTTTCCCTAACAAAGTCTCAGTTGCATTTGACTGGATCCTGCTGCTCCAGCTTCACTTTCCATCCCTATTACCCCGCCACTGTATCTGGCATGGGTTTGAGAAGAAGTCTTTCCTAGGAGATTCCACAAGTGATCTGCACATAAGCAGTGGTGACAATGAGCTCATTTATTGAGCGCCTGCTGTGAACATTAGACATGTTACCTCTCCTCTTCCTAAGTAAGAGAGGGAACTCTGTTGGGAGCCTTGCCCAGAAGAGACAGTACTTCTCAGATTCATCTGGGATTGAGTAATTCTTTCCTGCATCCAGTAAAACATTTGCTAAGTGGCTGTCCTGTGGGAGGTGCCAGTCATGCAAAGATGAATAGGACCCTGTTCTTTAAGGCCTTATATTTTGAGCCTCATCTTTCATTGTCAGCCTAACACTTTCTCTTTGAATTAATCAATTCAACAACCACATATTGAACACCTGCTCCATTGCCCGGTGTGAAGTCCCCATGATACAGTGTTGAATGAGATGGACCTGGCCCTGCCCTTCTGGAACTTGCATTCCTCTGGAGGAGATAGGAAACAAGGAAGAAGCAATTAACTCCCAACAAATGAAAGATTGTGGCATCTTTATTATCTAGGAAACAAACCACAGAGCAAGGTGGGAGGTGGAGGTGCAGAGTTGGTTAGTTTTGCAAGAGAAAGCCCTTCTGAGGTTGAAAAGTGAAGAAGGAACTGGCTAGGCAGAGAAGTTGCAGGGGACAACATTCCAGTTAGAGGGATAGGAATGTGCAAAGTTGACTATGCACAGAAGAGCTTGATCTGTTCCAGGGAGGGAGTGAGGGAAATGGGGGGGGTGGTAAGGGAGGAATGGGGAGAATGGCACAAGGTGAGGTGTTAGAGGGAGGCAGGGCCCAGATCACATAGCTGCTTCTAAGCTGTGCTGGGGAGATTCCCTCACCAAGTACAAAGGGAAGCACTGGTGAGTTTAAGCTCAGGAGTGAGATCTGATTGACTTTTTTAAGAGATTGGTTTGACTACATTAAGAAGAGTGGATCACAGAGGGCAAAGTGGGAAGCCACTTAGAATGAAAGATGATGATGGCTTAGACCAGGGGTTCTCAACCTGTGGGTCACGACCCATGGGAATTGTGTTAAAGGGCCCCGGCGTTAGGAAGGTTGAGAACCACTGGCTTAGACCAAGCTGGTAGCAGTGGAAGAGAGAGAAGTGGGTAGATCCTACTTAGATCTTGGAGATAGAATTGGTGAGATTCAGTGATAGATTGCATGGAGGAGGGAGGCAGGAGGAAGGACTCCAGGGGGATTCCTGTGGCTGTGGCCTGAATAGCTGGGTGCATAGTGGTGTGGCTTTGGGAGATAGGGAAGGCTATCTTCATGGAGAAAGTCTAGTTTGGTATCAGCTCTGCTAAATTTGAGGTGTCTAGGAGGCATTCAGTGAAGATTTCAGACAGGCAGGAGAGCATGTGACTGTGGACATGGGACAAAAGACTTATTGCTAGCCTACCAGGGAGCTGCTGGAGCGCTTGCCTGTCCTGCCATTTCACGTCCCTACGTGGCCACCTCTGTTCTTCCCCTGATCTTCCTCTCCCAGGCCAACTCCTGCACAGCTTTTAAAATGCATTTCCTCTAAGATGCCCCGAATGCCCTCCCCTCCTCTCGTGTCCCCATGTTTACCTTCCTCATAGCATCCGATTTATTTAATAGTGTCTGTGTGGTGAAACAGGTGGTATGGGCCCCACCACATAGTAAGTGCTTGTAGTAACTGTAAACTCAGCAAATGTTAGCTATTCTTGTTAGTGGGGGTGACAGGCATGTAAATAAAAATTATATTAGGATTAGTAAAACAATCATGTATTCATTTCTTATTGCTGTGACAAGTTACTACAAACTTAGTGACCTACACAGTATAAATTTACTGTCTCAAAATTCTGGAGCTCAGATGTCTAAACTGGGCCTCAGTGGACTAAAATCAAGGTGTCAGCAAGGCTGCATCCTTCTTGACGTGCTGGGGGACACTCTGTTTTCTTTCTCTCTCTGGCATCCGGATGCCACCTGCACACCTTGAGTCAGGGTCTCCTTCCTCCATTTCTTCCTTGGTGTCCAGTTGTGACTTCATGGTTATTCCTTCATTAACGCTCTCCTCTGTGCCATGCTCTCGGTAAAGAGTCGGAGTTGAGGATTCATTTCACTGTGTATTCTTCAGGTTGGAGGTCTAATTGTTTGTTTTCCACCCAGGGACACTAATTCTTCTTCCCTTGCCTCATGAATAAATTAAAATCACTAAGCCACAAAAATCTACCAGCCCAGCTACCCTCACATCCTCTCCCAAGCAGGGATGGGCAGGGAATGAGGTTGGTCCTCCCTTCTAAAGCCTGCTCTGTCTTTTAGTATAACTAAAAACCTTGGTTCCAAAGCCACTGCTAGTATCAACTAACTTCAGCCAGCCCTGTTCCCAAAGTATGCCATTGGCCCCAGAGAGGTCAGGAGAGGGTGTGTGGTTTGATCAGGACAGATCTGGCTGAATCTTTATGGGAAGGAACAGCTGGTGGGCCTGGCCCACTGGTGGCATGTGGTGGGGTGGCTCCATCTTCAAGAGGAAGAAAAGCAAACCAGGATGGGCTGTGTAGCCACATTGCTGGGGGGGGGGGGGGGGTAATTAAGACCAGAGTTCTTAAGTCTTCTGATTTGCTTAGAGCAAATGGGCTCCTGTCCAAAATGGGGCTCCTCTCTTGGCCACCAGCATGCTAGTTTGCTGCCTGGGGTTCCCCTGACAGCCCCTTCTGTCCCATCTCTTGGAAATGCCATGAGCTAGTCTTGTTATATTTTTGTCGTTTCCTCTTCCTCCACTGCCCAAAGTCAGGAAGTGTGAAGGTGCACAGAGTTAGAAAAACAGAAAAGTAAGCCATTATGTCCTTCTAAGGGTGGGCGTGGAGGGAGGGAATTTCAGCTGGAGCCTGGTTTGGGACGAAGAGACGTGCTGGACAGTACTTACTTCCCCGGCTGTGGCTGTGGCGGGGAGTTAGGCAGAAGTGAGCTGGCTGAGGATGATCTGTGGGCAGAACAGGAAAGAGGCCGGCAAGACAACGCCCAGCCTCGGCTTCTGGGGGATGTTCGCATTTCCCTCTTCAAAGCTGATCCTGGAGTTCTAGTCAAGGCTTCTGCCTTTACAAAACCCTGCCTGGTAAGTGACGATACAGTGTGCCTATTTCATCGTAGTTTCGTACCTAAATATCCTTTAAAGTAGAAATGTAAAAATGGTGCTTAGGCATTTCTTTACAGCTGTTCTCCCCTGACTTCTACGACCTTGATAGTTGCAGGGTGACTCAGAAGAATGTCAGTAGATGGGAACCAGAAGATTCTGGGATCTACTTCAAAGCCTGCCTTCCTTATGTTCTGCACTGACCACACTGACTTAGATAATGTAGGCAAAGCACCTTCGAGAGGGAGAGAAGAACACCATTGTGGGCAGGGATTCCATAGATGGCTGCAAGAGAAAGCCCTTCTGAGGTTGGAAAGTGGAGAAGGAACTGGGTGCCATAGATGGCAGCTGTCATTGCTGCTGTCTTGTAGGGAAATGTGTTTGCTCCACGACTGTGTCACCTCTGAGGTGAAGCATCTGGAGTGGGGTTGGAGGGTGGGAAGGGGGACTATGTTATTCTTGTCCTCTTTTGATGAGTATGGTGCTCAGCAAATAGCAGGCACCCAGCAGGGAGCCTGAGTCGGGTTTATTGGCTTAAGTTGCTTAACTGTGTTAACCACATTTGTTGAATTTTTTCATCATTAAGTTTTTAATTTTAATGACTGTACATTTGACTTCTAGAAATTCTTGATTCTCTTTCAAATCTACCTGGCCTTTAATCCTTGGGTCTTGTTCTTTCATTAGGGTCTCTCTTCCATATTTTATATCTTTGTTTTAAACATGCTGATGTTTTTTCCCCAGTTACTCTGTCACGTTTATTCTATTTTTTTTAAATGAAAATAAGTTTTATCACATCAAGTAATAAATACATACAAAGATGCAGTTTTAGTCATTTTCTTCTAGATTTTTTTTATCAACTTACAGTAAATGCAGAACTGAAATCTACTTACAGTCTTAGTATGAAAATTTTCGGGGGTCCTTGTTAGGTTTGGTAGGGTTGCTCTTTCTTCTGTATTTATAACTTGTGCATTTTTAAAACTGACTTCA
>CAUYPK010165782.1:0-20823 GCA_963574355.1 Loris lydekkerianus | reverse complement strand
ATTACTGTAACTTTGGGCCCTCTTGTTTTTTTTTTTTTTTTTTTTTTTTTTTTTTTTCAACATTGTCCTGGCTATTCTTGGCCATTTACATTTCCACATATACTTTGGTATCAATTCATCAATTTCTAGAAAAAAATCTGATTTTCATTAGGGTTGCATTGCATTTATTAAAGAATCGGTGTCATTACAATATTTTATCTTTCAATCCTTCCATTGGTTTAGATTTTCTTCAGTTTCTCTGCTTATTACTGTGGCTGTGTGTGCTCATATCTGTACATGTCTGCACATAGACAAATAATTATGAGATTGGACAGTTAAGTTTGAGAACTCCTAGAAAAAGTGCTACATACCTCATTGCTGAGTTTCTGGTCACCTTTGACATACTCCCCTAGGGAAGCTGTGTACCCACAATGCAATGGGGGTGGTGGCACTTTTTCAGGTATGAGTTTGTGAAACTGTCAGACCCTGTCCTGTCTATCCTTCTTGGCTTTTTCCTAGATGAGTGTGTATATAGTTGAATGTGTTTACGTGCACATGTCTGCACATATGTACCTAAATATAATTCACGTTAAGAAATACTCATACCACGTGTAGGAGTCTTCCATTTTTCATTTAATGGAGAGCTTTCTAAATTAGTACACGTCTAGAAGTACCTTTACAAATGGTGGTATAGTATGTCCAGGTATAGATACATCATGACTTATGTAAGCTTTCCTTTATTGATAGGTATTAAGATTAGATTGAGATTGTACCAATGGCTGTGCACTCCAGAGGGCTTGCCAGGGGCTTACCCTGCTGTGAGCTCTCTGCAGTTCCTTACTGAGTCTCCCTAACACTCTCACAGGTAGACACAGCTCATCTCTGTAGAGGACTCCTTTCTTTTTTCATCTCATCACATAGCTGAGAGTGAGGAGTATTGAGCTTCTGGACTCCGTTCATTCTCTGTGGTCTCCCGGTCATGCCAAAATAAAGCAGCCGGTTCCCCCCAATGTTAGTTCCAAAGCACCAATTAGTTTGAGTCTTTAGCTCTTTTGTGTTACATGTTCACTTTGTAGTGGATTTGTCCCTGTGTCGGGGCCTTCTCTTTATTGTAGAGGGTGGGTCCCTTGTGTCCACTTGAGGCCGGATGCAGATTTGCCTATCCATTCTGTGGTCCTGGAAGCAGATTTGGGATCCTAGTTGCTTGATTTCCCAAGGGACACGGATATGAATGTGGTCCAGTGAAATGTAATCAGCAACTTTCTCTATAGTGTCTCTTTTGACTTTCCTAAACATCTTGGCTGCCAGATCTTGACCTTTTATCCCAAAGGTGGTGTAAGTCTCTCCGTAGGCAGGCTTGAGTTGACGGATTTCTTCCTGCAGTGTGCTGGGCCAAAGGACTGCTTCTTTGAATTCTGCATTTCTGGTCTGGTCTTGCAAATCAAGGTGGGTTTCAACTTCAGGTAATTCTCCCGATGCTTTCGTGGCCAGAATGATGTGCCTCTTGTTCCTGGGCTGCCAGTTGCTCAGGGGAGCACACAGAAGGAGGAGGGTTCCCTTTCCATTTGCTCAAAGGAAGCCATCCTGAGCTCCAGCTCTTCCTACACACGGAGGCCCCCAGGCTGCTGCTGCTGGCCCTGGTTTCCCCCCTCCCGGTGTCTGTGTATAAAGCATCTTCAGTGAGGCGTATTTTATATTTACCCACTTACATCACCCACTTGGATAAGTTTAGGTAGTTGTGTGTAGTCATGCAGCCATCCCCATGATCAAGTTGTCATCCAATAAAATCGCTTATTTGCCCCTTTGTGGTTAGTCCCTCCCTCCGCAGCCACCACGGGCCCAGGCAACCAGTGTCTTGGTTTTTGATGTTTTCAAAAGGTTCTGCCTTTTCTAGGATTTCATAGAAATGGAATCATATGGTATTTACTTGGCATGTAGTAGCTTCATGCATAGAAGTTCACGCTGTCACCGCAGCTCATCGCCTTTCGTTGCTGAGTAGCACATTGCCCTTCTCCTCCGACGTAAGATGTGCTGTGTTTTTTTCCACACCCACTGATTGATGGACACTGGGATTCTCTGTTAGACTGTTAGGAATAGTCTCATGAATATTCGCATACAACTTTGTGTGGCTGTGTTTTCATTTCACTTGGGTAAATACCTAAGTGAAATTGCTGGATCACATGATAAGTATATATTTAACCTTTTGAGAAAGTGCCAAACTGTTTTCCAAATTACCTGCGACATTTTGCGTCCGTGCCAGCGACTTCTGTGGATTCCTGTTATTCCGTCTCTTTGTCAGCACCTCCTATTGTCATTATAATTTTAGCTCTTCTAGTGGTTGTAGTGTTATCTCATTGTAGCTTTTCCTTTGTGTTTTGTCTTTAGGCGTTTCATTTTGAAATTACTTTAGATTGATGGAAGTGTTGCAAAGCTAGTACAGAGAGTTCCTTTATGCCTTTTGCCCAACTTCTTCTAATGCAGAAGCTCTTACCCAGCGGTGATTTTTGCCCTCAAGATGTCTTTGACAATGTCTAAAGATATTTTGTGTTGTCCCGACTTGGTGGCCAGGGGATGCTCCTGGCATCTGGCGGGTACAGGCCAGGGACGCTACTAAAAGGCCTGCACCGCACAGGACAGCCCCCCGTGGCAAAGAATTAGCTGCTCCAAAACGTCAGTACTGCTCTGATGTTCACGTCTTAAATAAACACGGTACATTTATCAAAACCGAGAAATTAAAATTGGCATTGGTACAGTACAATTAACTAAATTACAGATCTTACTTGGATTTACCATCTTCCATTGATGGTCTGTTTCTGTTCCCAGCTCCCGTCCACAGCACCACAACACATTTGTAGCTGTCACGTCTCCCTAGGCTCATCCAGTCTTTGACAGTTCCTTGGTCTGTCCTTTTCTTTCATGACCTTGACAGTTTTGAGGAATAATGAACAAGTATTTTGTAGAATGTGTCTCAAGTCGGATCGTTTCTTTTCTCGTAATTAGACTGAGGTTATGGATTTTGAAGCAGAGTACCTGAGCAGTGATGTGCCCTTCTCGTTGCTTCCCGTCGGAGTTCTGTGATGTCAGTGTTGTTGCTGGTGATGCCGACCTGGACCCGTGGTCAGGTTCATTCAGGTTCATTGTGATTTACAGTCGCCTGAAGACTTGCAGGGCTGAGAATTTTTTCGTGTATTTCTTGGTTGTTTATTTTCTGTTGTGAAGCTGTTAAAATCTTTTGCCCTTTAAAAAAACGCAACTTTAATTTACATACCATGTAATTCACTACCTTAAAGTCTGTAATTGGATGGTGTGTGGTACAACAGAGATGTGCATCACCAGAATGAATTTTAAAGCATTTTTATCACCTCAGAAAGAAATCCTGTTCTCATTAACAGCCAATACCCATTCATACCCAATCCCCTCGCTCTAGGCAACCACCAATCTTCTTGTGTCACCATTGATTTACCTATTCTAGACATTCTGCAGAAATGTAATCATATAGGTGATCTTGTGTTATTTCTTTCACTTGGCATGCTGTTTCTAAGATTCATCCATGTTGTAGCATGTATGAATTACCTCATTCCTTTAATATTCCATTGAATGGATATATAGTATTTTGATTATTCATCAATTGATATTTAGATTGTTTCCAATGTTGGGCCAAAGTTAGCAATGCTGCTGGGATTAATTATGAACATATTTTCTTTTAGTTGGGCTTTCTGTCTTATTACTGTGTAAGAGTATGTTATCTATACATTCTGCATACAGGTATTTTGTTAGATACGTGTGTTACCGTATATACTTGAGTATATACGGTATCTCCTTTCTAGGGCTTTTTCATTTTCTTGACATAATTTGGGGAGCAAATATTTTTTTTAATTTGAAGTCTAGTTTGTCAATTGTTTTATGGTTTGTATATTTTGGCTTCTCAGACATCTTTGCCTAACCTAAGGTTACAGATTTTTTTTTTTTTTTTTTTTTTAAGGAAGTTTTAACTCTTACTTTAGATCTGTGATTCATTTTGAATTTTTGTGTATAGTGTGAGGTAAGAGTAAAGGTTCATTTTTTTGTCTCTGTATGATTATTCTAGCATGACTGATGCAAAAGACTACCCTTTCCCTGTTCACTTTTTTTTTTTTTTTTTTAAGTCACTTGATAAATGTGTGTTCTGTTTCTGGATTCTTGGATTGACTTGACTCTTGCCTGTTTGTCCTTAAAGTTGTTATTGGTTTTTGCTGCATGTGTTTGAAGATCTGTTATTAGATCCATAAACACTTAGGATTATTTTGTTTTCATGTGTTTACCCCTTAATCATTATGAAATGACACTCTTCATCCCTGGTGATATTCTTTTCTCAAAAATCTATTTTGTCTGATGTAAATATAATTAACCCAGCTTTATTTTGTCCATTGTTAGCATAGCATCTTTTTTCATTCTTCTTTATTTTTTTTATTAAGTCAAATACACTAGATCATGAATACGTTCATGCATATGTGGGGTACAATGTTCATTCTTCTTACTTTTAACTAATTTGCATCTTTATACTTAAAGTGTGTTTCTTATGACTACTATGTAGTTGGGTCTTGCTTTTTTATCCCTTATATCAGTCTTGGTTTTTTAATTGGAATGTTTAGGCCATTTACATTAGTGATTATTGATGTCATTAGTTTTAAATATATCATCTTGCTTATTTGGTTTCTATTGTCACATCTGTTTTTTTCCCTTTTTATTTGTCTTCTCTTGGATTGAATTTTTTAGTGATTTTTAGTTTGTCTTTTTGACAGCTTGTTAGCTATACCTCATTGCTTTGTCATTTTAGGGTTGCGCTAGCATTTATAGCATGTGTATTTAACTCCTCACCAGTCTACTTTCCAGTACTTATTTTACTACTTCATGTCTGGTATAGGAACCTTATGCCTTTTCTGCTCTTTCTGCTTTTTTTCTTGTATTTAAGTTGTGGTGAAACTTGCCTTTGCCGCACCCGGGACTGCTGCTCAGCCTCAGGCTGGTCCCCTGGAGGCTGCTTCAGTGGACATGGGTGGATGACTCTACCTCGTGTGTGGGGTCTCCCCAGCTCCATCCCTTGTTCCACTCAAGACAGGCATTTATAGGTCCTTCCCATTTTACAGGTTTTATGGTTAATTAGCACAAGATGATGGGAAAGTAAAAATAATAAAAATGGGGAAATGTCTGAATTCTCTCGAGGCTGTACCTTCTTATCCAGCCATCGGTGGGGCTGCTGGGTGCTGATTTTCCTTCTACATCTTTTGGTCACTTAACTTCTTCTCACTAGGGCTTTTCTCCAACACTGTCTCAGCCTGAAGAACCAGTCAGAAAAGAAAAACATCTTCCTCTTTTTGTAAGTGGACAGTTTCAAACTGACTGCCAGACTGGAAAATGTGGGTCCCCATTCTAGGATTCTGATCCCTTTTGGAAGGGTCACCTTTGGACGTTCCTTGATGGTCTGCCCTCTTTCTGGACATAGTTGCTGCTTTCCCTCTGGTCCAGGGGCATATTACCTGCTCTTGGCACCACTGAGCAGTCCTTCAGCCAGTGCTGCCCAGCGACCCCATGGGTCCTTTCTTGTCTCCGTAGTCAGATTATCACCCACCCCAGGGCTACGTGCTATGTTCCTGACTTCAGTAACAATGAACAAGACTTCTTAACAGTAATGGAGACTGTAGACAGAGTATCAGAGATGCAGGTTTGTACAAGTCTTGTATAATTTTATATTTTACTTATGCATTTCTGAGAAATTATATAACAAATGATAACTAAATTAAAAAACCTATGTATTAATTGATAAAAGTTTAAGCATTATCTAACCATGAATGGGTTTTGTCATGTGGAATGGGCATCTTATTTGAAAATGACTCACATTTTCCTTATTTTTAGAAAATTAGGATGACTAATGGCTCTAAGTGCTGTCTGCCCTGGCAGTTAGGCCTTTTGTATTTCTTGAGTTTTATCAGACTATTGGTTGCTAAGAAATGTTAAAGCAAAAGAAGTCCTTTGGATTAGAACAGTTCCCAGTCATTAATTTCTCTCACCTCTGATCTTTGTAGGCTGATCTTGATTTTTCTTTCATTCCATTTCTCCGTGATTGCTATTCTAGAAGAAAAGCACATCGCCGTGCAGCAGACACTGTGACGTTCTCTCCCCCGTCCCCCAGTAAAGATGAGTCAGATGAATGAGTGGTGGGGTTGCTAGTACTGACAGCTGCTCTGCAGCCCTCCTCCTCCCCACATTCATAATGAATGGTGAGCAGCTTCAGAAAGTTTTAGGAATGTGAGGCCTGAGAATTTGATGATCATTTTAACTGAAAATAAAAAATAAACCTTCCGTATAGCTCCCATATTTGTTTAAAATATTCATGTGAATATGACACATGCTTTTAAAAAGGCCCAAGTGCATGTTTTGAGTCTTTAAATGGATTCTCTTTGTAAATGAGTCACCATTTACAGTGCTGCAGCAATTATATATTTGTGTTAAATTTAATGTGGTAGATTGGAGCGAGAGCCGCTCTTTTGTTTAATGCTTTGCCTTAGAAATAATTGGGATGGGTGGATTGTGGGGGAGTGCATTTATGAAAGAATTATTTATAATGTATACATTCTGGCTAGAATTTAAATAAGCACAACCCATAGGTCTGGCATATAAGCCATTAGTTGTAATGGCTTTTGGACGCTGGCCCGGCATGCAGACTTCTTGTTCCCTCCTCGATTTATATATGGCTTGTTATAATAGAGTTGTCATTCTCTCTTCTTTTTATGTTTTTATATTGCTGTATAGCTTATTAGCTTTTTAAGCCTGTCTGTACCATAAATACTCTAAATGGGAAATGATTTTTAAACTGCATTTGTCTAATTTCCTTGATGAAGTATTTTAGTAAGAAAAGCTAGAAACTATCAGTATATACTATATAAGATGCTTGGCTTAGTCTTAATATAATCCTTTTCTTTTATTGCTGCAGAGACCACAGTGCGGACTGAGCTGGTGGAACAGATTCCTCCTATTGCCAGTTTTTTTTTTTTTTTTTTTTACAAGAAAACAGATCAGATTTTTCTAATAGTGTTCTCTGAATATCTCGTACCTATTGTGGTGATATACGTCACAGATCCAAACAATCAGGGTTGAAAAACTGTAACTTAAAGATCTCTTTAGCAAATTCTCTTTAGTCTTATTTTAGTCGATATACGTAATTCAAAAAACAAAACAAAACAAAACAAAAAAACAGCTTTTTAGAGTTAAGTGATTCAAGAACAAAAGGTCTGTTTGTGCCCAGTTCCTCTAATCATGCAGGGAGCTAGACAGCCCTCATTCTTATCATGAGATATTCCTTTTTTTCTTTAGCTTTTTATTATGGAAATTTTCAAACACACATAGCAGTAGAGAGAATATTAAAATAAATGCCCATGTGCCCTTCACCCAGCTTCAACCATCATTAACGTCTGACCCATCATTTCTTATTTATCTTACCCAGCTAAAATCCAACCCAGATAAAAGCAATTCCCAGATGCTGTATCATTTCACCTGTAAATACTTCTCTTAAGAATGAAGAGTTTTTTTTAAATAACAGTATCATTATTGCAAGTATAAAAATTAACAATAATTATTCAATATCATCTAGTACCTGGTCCTTGGTCAGATTTTCCCAAGTTTCTCATAAATGTGTTTTTTGCAGATGGTTTGTTCTAACCAGGATACAAACAAGATCCATGCATGGAATTTGGTTGATAAGCCTCTTAAATCTCTTTAAATATATGATAGTTATCCCTCCCCCTTTTCCCTTTGCTGTTTGCTTATTGAGGAAACTGAGTCACTAGTTCTGTAGAGTTTCCCACCCTTGGGACCTGGCTGATGGTATCTCTGTAATGCTAAGGTGCTCCTCTGCTCTGGGGAGCTCCTGTAAACCCATAGCTGAAGTGTAGGGCTCATTCAGACTCAGATTTTTTGTTTTATCAAGAATATTTTTCAGATAGTGCAATGTTTTCCTGCTGCATCAGATCAGAAAGCAGAAAAGCTCTGGATGGTTCTTTTCCTAATTTGGTCACAGGATTCAAGTGGTGTCAGCCTTACCCTTTCGTATAAAGTCCCCCTTCGACCCATGAGCACTGAGGATCTTTGCCCAAGTCCAGTATTTCATAGGAGGTTGTAAAATTCTGACTCTGCAATTCCATTGTTCCTCGCTAGTTTAACAGCTGGTATTCTTTAAAGAACTTCCACTATCAACTGTTCTGGAAAACCTATTTATTAAGAAAAGACAGAATAAATGCTGTATTGTACCCCTTCATTTACCAGTTTCCACAATAATTAGCTGGTATTCTAATAATCTGCAAAGGTTACCAATTAGGTTTTTAAAATGCATTTGTTTTGAGCATTATTGTGAACTCCTAAATTTTAACATAGTGGATAATTTATTGTCTTCTTAATGATCAAGTTGTCTCAGCTTTGACCAGTGGGAGCCTTTCAAGTTGGCTTTAGGAACTCTCCGACATGACTCAGGAGACTATGTTAACACACTGCTACCTGAAATCAACCACTTCTGTGAGGAGCTGTGATTCCTTTGCCTGGGAAATGATAATAAGAAACCAGAGTGTGGGTCCTGGGGGTGTTCCCTGCTGATCAGTGAGGTTGATGATTGCTTCTAGTGACAGAGCAATTTTTTTTTGAAAAATAAAAATTTCTTATGAATTTACAGTGAAATTAATGACTCAAATTTAGGATTACAGGGCTTTTACTTACCCTTTTTTTTTTTCTCATATAAATTTTAATGACATCCAAAATAAAATCAGAAGTATTACTAACGACATGGCAGGATTGCTAAGAACAGTATGAGATTTCCTCACAATTCCTTTTGTTCTAGGGGCACGTCTCACTAGAGACCCCAACCGTGTTCACACTCCCTCCTTTGGACCAGTCCTCAACTTGATACAGCTATGCTCTTTTGTATTCATTTGTTTAACTTCAGAAATTGCCGAAGTTTTCACATTTCAACTTAATTTTGATTTATAATCAAAATATTTACTTAATTCCAAAGTTGAAACTCTGTATCCTGAGAAGTCTGCTTTCCATCCCTCTCCCCATCTGCTCTCTTCCTCCCCTCTGGGCAACTGTTTTCTTTGTTTTGGTTTATTCTTAAAACATCCACACACATAAACAACTCTCAGGTTATGTCCTTGTGTTCTGTATCTTGTCCCTGTTCCAGATGCAAGGTGGCATCCCCTCCCTGCCCTGGAGCCCAGGAAGAAGGTTCTTCCTTCTCTTTCTCATGGTCTATGACCCCAACACTCCGTGGGGGGACAGAGCGGTTTATGGATGGACATTTGGCTTATTTTTAGTCTTTTGCCTCTTTAAAATTGCGGCAGCAAATAGCTTTGCATCATTTCTATTTGTGCCAGTGTATCTTGAGGATGGCTTCCCACAAAGGGCAACTTTATTTAATGTTTTTTGTTTGTTTGTTTGTTTGTTTTTGAGACAGTCTTACTATGTCACCCTCAGAAGAGGGCCATGGCGTCACAGCAACCTCAAACTCTTGGGCTTAAGTGATTCTCTTGCCTCAGCTTCCCAAGTAGCTGGGACTGCAGGTGCCTGCCACCATGCCTAGCTATCTTTTTGTTATATTAATAGTTGTCATTGTTGTTTTTAGGTGGGCCCACCTGGGTTTGAACCTGCTAGCCCCTGAGTATGTGGCCGGTGACCTAACCACTGAGCTACAGGCGCCGAGCCTACTTTAATTTTTAATGATGCATCATGTTTTCATTATCATTTGTAAGACATTCTAAAAATTTAGCCTGTACTTTTCCCTTTTTCCAAGCATTTTTAAAAGTGAAAATACTCATTTTTAACAGTTAAACAGTATACTAGGATTAAATGGAGTTTTCAAGTAAGGAAAGAAGCCGTCCTATTTCCACTCTTCTAATGTTGGTATTTTGATTATTTTTGCATTTTCTTCTCTAGATGCTTACATGTTTTCCCACATAGGTCTAATGATGATGTGCTACAATTCCCCCCATTCATTCATTTATCGTGACAGTTTGTGAGTGTCCATTATGAGCGCAGCACGGGGCTTTGTGCCTGGAGACAAAGGGATGAGCAGGACAGATTTTCTGCCCTTAGAAAGCTCATCTCTGTGTCACAGACATCTCACTGTGTTTCTTCGTAATCTTTGTATTTTTAATTTTGTCGAATGCTTAGATTTCTTTCAGCATTTCTGTGTTGTAGATATAGTGAGCCTCGTCAAGGAGGCAGTTCTGTTCTTTCACTGCCCTATATTTTCTTTTCCTTTGGATCCATTCTTAAACTACGTTGGGTTGGGGGACTTGTCATTTGCTTGATCTGTCATAGCGCGCCGTGTATTTTGCTCTAGAAGGGCAGAGGCAGGAAGTATGGTTTTGGCCCCAGGAACTGGCGTGCCTGACACCAGTGTGAGAGTGTGTCTGCGGCAGCAAGCAGGCACTCATGCGCCAGCCCAGCACCCACCTGTCCAACCCAGCAGTCCCTGTACCCACAGCCACTCTCTGCCACCAGAACTGCCCTGCCACCCGCTCCCACAGGTGGAAGGCTATCTCTGATCACAGCTTGCCCATTTTCTTTGCTCCCCATCCCCTGGGCCTTCTGGCCTGCAGGCATCTGACCACAGCCCCACCTGTGCCTGCTTTTACTTCCTGTTCTTCCTCAGCTGCCCCCTCTCATCCCACCCCTCCAAGCCCGTTCCTGCCATCACCCTTCATTTTTTTGTCTTTTTTTTTTTTTTTCCCCCTTTTTTGGCCAGGGCCGGATTTGAACCCACCACTCTCTGGTATATGGGGCCAGGACCCTACTCCTTTGAGCCACAGGTGCCACCCCGTTTTTTTGTCTTTTTGACAGTGCTCCTAGCACACTGGTCCTGCCTGCCCAACCCCCAGCCCCCTTTGCTGCTGAGCTCAGGGGAGGCAGTGCTGTCAGGCCCCGGCTGGTGCCACTGCAAATTTATGGCTTCCAGGCGCTGCCGGCTTTGCAGTGCTGCATGGTAATCCTTCCCCTTGTCCCTTATCAGCTGCTTTTCACATTATCCTTGGCAGCTCTTCCAGACCTTTGCCACTTTCATCAGGCTCTCTCACCTCACCCTGTCTTGCACCAAGCAGGTGACCTTGCCTTTTACATCAGAGAAAATAGAGGCCTTCAATCTTTATTCCCTATTGCAATGGCAGGAGCCACCATCACTTTATTCAATTCCCCAGAGCTGCCACCTGGAACCATCAAATTCCTCCCCTCACCTCCTATGTTCACCGGGACCTAAGCTGTGTGTCCTTGTTTCCGTGTGCTGAAGTTGTCTCACGGCTGGGCAGGAGCCCTGAGGCACAGCCCAGACCCCTCTTGGGCCTCCCGTCCCTCTCGCCTTGAATCTGCAGGTGTCTGCTGTCCCTCTGCTTTGCCCCTCCTGGCCGCCTTGCTCTTTCCCTCCCTCCGTTCCCCTCTGTGGTCCCATCTCCTGGTCTCAGCCTGCTTATTTTTCCAGCTCTCTTGTTGGCGTTTCTCTTTTAATTACAATCATAACTCAGTCTCCCCTCTCTCGGCTCGCTGTCCTGGACCTGGCCGCCCACGCCTTTCCCTGCTGCCCGGCTTCTCGAGAGGATCTCCACAGTCCCTGCCTCTGGGCTCCTGCTCGCCCGGAAGTTGCTGCTCCCCGAAACCACTTGAGAGGCCTCTTGCTGTGGACCCGATGAATCTGCTTGGTGTATAAGCCAATGCTTTTATTTTTAAAAATGTTTTAATTTTTAAAATACCATGAAAATTTTCATCACATAAGAAGATTATGTAACAAATACCCATATCCTTAGCACTCATAATCAACAAATGGTAACATTTTATACATTTGCTATACACACTTTTTTTTTTTTGGTTTTTGGCCAGGGCTGGGTTTGAACCCACCACCTCTGGCATATGGGGCCAGCGCCCTACTCCTTTGAGCCACAGGCACCGTCCACAATCTTACTTTTTTTTAGAGGTTACAGATATGGTTACTACTGCCTTGTACCCCCTATCCATCCCATTCTCTCTCCCTTTCTGGGGGAAACTACCGCGCCGTGCTTGGGGTGTTGCCTTCCCATCAGGTTTTCATGGGTGCAACACTTGTGCAAAGGGCTCTGAATAAGACAATGTCTTGTTTTGGGTGCTTTAAAACCTTACCTAGGCTCGGCGCCCATAGCACAGTGGTTATGGTGCCAGCCACATACACCAAGGGTGGCGAGTTCAGACCTGGCTCAGGCTAGCTAAACAATGACAACTGCAACAAAATAATAGCTGGGTGTTCTGGTGGGCACTTGCAGTCCAAGCTACTTGGGAGGCTGAGGCAAGAGAATCACCTCAGGCCAAGAGTTTGAGGTTGCTGTGAGCTGTGACACCACGGCCCTCTACTGAGGGCGACATAGTAAGACTCTTGTCTCAAAAAAAAAAAAGGACATTTGCGATTGCATTTGGGGTCCACTCAGTTAATGCTGTATGATCTCAGGACCATTAGCTTCATCCCACCTGCAAAGGCCCTTTTCCCAAAGAAAGTCCTACCCACAGGTTCCTGGGATTTGACGCAGACATATCTTTTGGGGGGCTACTGTTCAACACGCTGCCCTTGGCAGACTCCCGTTCTGACATCTGCCCACAGTGTTTGGTGTTGATGCCAAGAGTCCTTCTCATTTTGTGTTTCACCTTTTGCCTTTTTTTCTTAGGTTAGAAAATCAAGTCAGGAAGTGCTCTGGATTCTTCTGGAACAAGATCTAATTTTTCAGGATGAAACTGAAAACGAAAGGTGTCTGATTCATCTGTAGACAGTGACGAATATAAGATGTAGGCCGTGAATGTAATTCTGTCCAAGGAGTGATTGCCAGCACCTGTGGGCACTGTCACGTAAGTGGGCTCACCCAAGACTTAAAATATCACACGTGGTCAATTTTGGCCAGCAACGTTCCCATGAAGGAAGTGGCTAGTGACTAGACCTAGGTTAGAGAAAGTTCACAGCTCGGCTCTGAGCGTGTGTTGGCGGGGTCATCCTTATAATAACACCAGTTGTTTTAAGAAAATGAGGCTCAGAAAATCCGATCTGGGCACAACCCAGGCAGCATCTGGGTTAGATGGCTGCTGGGCAAGATGCTGAGATATGTAGGTAAATTCTCAAACCTACTTGGACAATGGGCCTTGTTTTTCAAAGCAAGGAACCTTCCTTTGTATGGTACATGAGATAATTTTAGGCAGTACTTGGACAATTAAGAAAAAACATTAATAGATGTGTCTATTTTATTGATTAGGAGAAGACCACGGTGTATAAACAAGTAAGAGTCACTATGAGGAATGTGGACGTGGCCACAGTGTTGCAGTAGTTGTGTAAGTGCTCTGTTAACATGTTTGTGCTCCTGGCAGTTAAAAATATGCAAGGCAAGGAATAGTATAAATACCCTGGGTCTTCCAGTTACTGGTATGATACCCTTGGGTTTACAAGATTCTGTACCCATTGTTAAATGATTGTACAACTGGGCTTCCTACTCTCTTTTGGAGCCATCGTTGATGAGCTAGTGCTGGCTTTTCCCAGCCTGAGACCCAGGCGCCCCGGCTGCCCTCCTGCCCTCCTGCCTTTTCCTTTGTGGCTGCAGGGAGGTCGTCACAGGCCATCTTGTTTTCTGTAGCTGCTGCGCCTCCACTGACCCGTGTAAAATGATGCTGCCTGGTGTGACCCTCCGTGTTTGCCTTATAGACGTGAGTAGCTCCAGGGTTATGCCAGCATTTTAGGAAAAATTTGTACACAAAAGATTAGAAAACTCATAAGCATTAATTATGAGTACAATAAAAGATGAAGAAAATAGTTGTTTTCTTGTTCGGGGGAGAACAACATTAGAAATTCTTTTCTAAAGTGCAGAAATGTTATATGCCACAGAGCTAAAAAATTGTATTACAGCATCAGAACATTTGGTGATCACTCTTCATATGTGTGAAAGTTTCCTTCAACTATGCGTTAGAGGTCCGGCTTTTTTGACTAATTTAATTTTTTGCATATTCCATATGTTTCATAAGATGAATCAGGCTGAAGAATAATTGATTAATAAAATTCAAATTCTCCAGGGTTCTTTTATAAATTTCAAGTTTCCCTATAAGAAATTAAATTTATTTTGCAGAGGGAACCTGGATGATATCATTTTATTGGGGTATTTGGCAGTTGATCTTTACCAGCTAGATCTTTTTCATTTGGAAGTTGTTCAGGCGAGTTTCCAAGGTTACAACTGACAACCAAATATCTTATCCCTAAAGACTGATAATACCATGAAAAATAAGGCTAAAGGCATTTTTGCATGATTTTTATTTTGTTTTATTTCCAAACACTCCATCCTTGTCAGCAATAGCCTCCTCTTTTTTTTTTTTTTTTTTTTTTTTTTTTTTTGGTAGAAATATTTGGAAAATATAACAAGCATTCAAAAAGCTATTCCCACATATCACTTACACAGCAAATTAGTTCCCATAAATTGTATTTTTTATTCAAAGTGAGATGCTACTATCATTACTCACATGTATAAGGTTTCAAATGTGGGTTCAAGAACAGGAGTGGTCTTGAACCCTCACCCCTGTGGCCCAATCTGGGTGCCCGTGTTCTCCCTGGTGTCCTGGAGGACCTCTGTTTCTATCCTCATGGAGGCCCAGTGGGAGCAGACCTGGGGTGTCTGGTCTGGCCCAGGCATGTATTAGTCCAAGCCAAGGGGCCTTAGTGGGTACTTGCCTCTCGGGCACAGACAGAGCTATCTTCTTTTTTGCTAGGAAATGACAATGTGGATGGAGTGCTGGTTTTATTATTCAAGGAAGAGAAGGCCACATTTGTGCTTTGCAGAACTCTCCAGGGAAGCAGGGTTCTGATTTCGCTGGTCTGTGATCATACCTCAAATGTGGGTACCGATGTGTATTTGTTAGGTGATTCAGGGGGGAGCTGTCATCTTGAAGGGTGATAGATGAGGAAGGAGGCAAATCGGGCTGGTCCAGTGCCCTCTGCGTTTTGGGGCTCTCTTTGTAGCCATATGGCGTGAATGTTGCTACATCTGTGTATGTGTGAATACACACCTACTCAGATCAGTGATGTTTTGAAGGAATTGCTTTTTACTCCCAAGCAAACTACATCTCTATATAGACAAAGTGTATGTCTGCTTGATTGACTCTTTATTGCCTTTGGAACTTACAATCATTCGATTCTGATGCTGTCAAGTCTAGGAGCTACATGATTAGAAAAACCCGTGGAAGGCTAAACTGCACCTTTTCTGGGCATTTTCAAACTGAGTTCTGCAAGATGACTTACGTGCTGGGGCACGGATACACAGATTCCTCTTCTCGCGCATATCTGCATTTTTCTTTGTGAAGGCTGAGATCCCTAAGCCACGTTCGTAGTGCTCGCCTCTATGCAGTAGGAAGGGTTGGTTCGTGTCTCTCTTCTATCATGTAGCAATTGAGTTGGGAAGTTCTGTTCATTTTGCCTTCAAGATGGTGAGGCTCTTAAACACCGAGCCACAGCATCTTTGCACCATCAGCACCCAGCACAATGCCAGGCCCAGAGCTGGTACTAAATAAATGTTAGTTGTTGGATGAATGAATCGGTAAAAACGGCAAGAGCTGTATCTTGTAATTATATCTAGACAGGATAAACAGGCCACCGGAGACCAATTATAATTCCTCTTGCTAGCAGGGAGGCCATTAGCATTCTGAGATTATAACTAATTGTCAGAAGCCTATTTCTCTCTCTACACGTTTTCACATTAAGGCTTCCTCATTTTTTGTCATCATTCCTATTTTAAGCTTATTTTTATTTGTGCATTTATTTAAGAAGAACTTTATGGTTATGTGTTACAAAGAATAGTTGGCTTCAAGCAACTAAGTGAAGAGCTTCATTCCATACAAGTGGTTCTCAGGGCCACAGGAACCCATTTCTGGTCACTTGACGTGTTGGCTTTTAATGATTCTAGATTTGTGTTATACTGTGTGGTAATAAGGTCATGTGGGTGTGGCTGAGGGAGCGAGGTGGATGCAGTTAGTGGGAAGGCTTTAGTTGCCTTGTTGCCCTGGATACAGAAGCTTCACATCCTCATTTACTGTGGCTGTCACTTTGTGTAACTGCTGAGTGTCATATCAGAAATGTGTTCTGAGTTCTGAAGACACAGCCTTTTCCTTGTGTTATGAGGCAGCCTCCCCTTCCCCTCACATCAGTGGGGGTTTTTTTCCATCTTGTCTGCTTGTGAGCAGATGCCAAATGGAATGGTGTGTGGGTTGCTAACCCTGGCCCTTCTACTGTGAACCAGCAGCGCTGTGCATAGAGTGAGAAAAACAGACTTGGGAGCAGGAAGTCCTTCCTTGTCCCTCCTTCCAGTCCCTCCCGTCCTTCCCCTCTGTCCTTCCCTTGAGCCCTTCCTTTCCTCTCTTCACTCCCTCTCTTTCCCCCTTACTCCCTTCCACCCTTCCTTCTTTCCTTTCTTTTTCTTTTTTTGGGGGGTGGGGTGGGAGAGTTCTTCTAAAATTTTGTTTTTGGTAACTTTTCATTATTTAATCTCTAACTTGCAGAGTAGCAAGAATAGTAATATGAACTCTTGTACCTTGATGCAGCTTCTTTAGTAGTTTATATTTAGCTCCATTTATTTGATCCTGTTCTTTCTCTCCCCTGATATGTACATAATGTACTGTATATGGATTTTTCTCAGTCATTTGAGACGAAGTTGGAGTCATTATACACCTTTATACGTAAATACTTCAGTGGATACACACACACACACACACACACACACACACACGCCATGCAGACTCTGTCCTTTGCCAGGGCTGTCATACAGGTGCTCTGTTGATGGTGGAAGGCACAAGACTTCTGCTTGCCCTGGCAGTGATGATGGTAATTTGATGACTGGTAGATAGAAATGGAATCTGCCCAGTTTCACCAATGCAGCAATATTTTTCCCCTCTGGAAGTAGAGTTACCTGGAGACTGTAGAAGTATGCTGTTCTTTCTCACACTCACCCTCCAGTGTTAGTATCCACTGATGACTCTAGTTGGTGTTCCACTAGAATGGGAACAGCGTTCCCTTCGTAATTTGCCACCGTTTTGTTGAGGATTTTCATATCTATATTTAAAAGGGGTATTACAAGGAATTTTATTTTCCTATTACATCTTTATCAGTCTTTAGAATTAGGGTTATTTAGGCTCCATACAATGAGTTGGGAAGTATTCCTTTCTCTTCTATTTGCTGAAAGATTTTAAGACTGGAATTATTTTTTACCTTAAACAGTTGTTAGCATTCACCAATAAAACCCCTGGCATGAGAGTTTTCTTTTCTTTAATTTTTCTTTTTCTTTTTTTGCAGTTTCTGGCCGGGGCTGGGTTTGAACCCGCCACCTCCGGCATATGCGGCCAGTGCCCTACTCCTTTGAGCCACAGGCGCTGCCTGAGAGTTTTCTTTGTGAGGTGGTTTTTGATAACCGATTCAATTCAGGTAAGGGCTGGTTAGATTTGTTATTTCATCTGTGTCACTGGGTAATTTGTGCATTGCAGGGAATTTATTAATTTCATCTAAGTTGTCAAGTTTATTAGGTTAAAGCTGTTCACAGTATTCTCTCACTACCCCGTAATGTCTGTGAGGTCTGTGCTGTTGTCCCTTTTCATATATGATATTGGAGTTTGGGTTTTTTTCCCCATTTTTTCTTTGCTTTTTAAAATTAAATCACAGCTATGTACATTAATACAATCATGGGGTATAATGTACTGGTTTTATATACAATTTGAAATATTTTCATCAAACTGGTTATCATAGCCTTCACAGCATTTTCTTAGTTCTTGTGTTAAGACATTTATATTCTACACCTAGTAAATTTCATATGTACCCCTGTTTTTTTATTCTTGGTCAGTTTTAGTAGTGGTTTATCAATTCTGTTTATGTTTTTAAAAAATAGATTTTTGTCTTTGATTTTCTTGTTTTCATTAATTTCTATTATTTTCTCCTTTCTACTTTGAGTTCAATTTGCTAGTTTTTTTTTTTTAATTTCTCAGAGAGGAAACTTAATACTTTTGAGCTTGCCTTTTCTAATTTAAGCATTTAAAGCTACACATTTAACATTTATATCTGGGAGATATACTGATCCTTTTGTTAGGAAATGTCTTTGAAAGTAATTCATACCTCATAGCCCACTGTGGCGTGTGTAACCACCAGCATTCTTACGCTAACTGCTTTATGTGTTACATTTGTATATATTCTTTTAATTTATGTTTTTCTTTAAAGTCCTTTTGCTTTTGTCAGGTCCTGCTTTTATATCCAGTCTCATAGTGTCTGCTTTTTAATTGATGTGTTTGGTTTATTTGTGTTTAATGCAATTATTGATATATTTGGAGTTATTTCTGCCATGTCTGGTGGTTTTTTTTTTTTTTTGCAATTTTTGGCAGGTGCCGGTTTGAACCCACCACCTTTGGCATATGGGGCTGGTACCCTACTCCTCTGAGCCAATGGCACCGCTCTGCCATATCTGTTTTTCGTGTTTGTATTTCTGTTCATTCTTTCCTGCTTTTCTTTTGGGCTACTTAAAATGCAATACTGAAAAACACTTAATTCCTCTGAGGATTTTCAAAGAAAATGGCACCTTGCAACAGTGTGGTTTCATCTCTTACCTCCACCCTTTGTGTTGCTGTTTTCACATATATTACGTTATGAATCTGTAGATAAGGTATTACACTTTTTGATGTAAAGAGTTGTATTAATTCTCCCAAAAGATACAAGAGAAAAAGTAACCTTTGTGGTTTCATTTTTACCCCTTTGTGATTGTGATTCCTTTTTTTCCCCCCTCCAGGTCTGTGCGACCACCTGATACCCCTTCCCTTAAATCTGAAGAACTTCCTTTAGAACTGTTTGTTGTTCAGGTCAGCTGATATAATTTCTCAGTTTCTGTTTATTTAAAAAAGTCTTTATTTCACCATTGTTTTTGAATGATAATATTGCAGGATATAGAATTGTGGGTTGACAAGTTTTATGTGTTTTTGTTTTAGCACTTTAATGATGCCATTTTGTTGTCTTTTGGTCCTGTTTCCCATGAGACGTCAGCTCTCATATTACCGTATATACTTGAGTGTAAGCTGAGTATTTTCTGGCACAAAATTTGTGCTGAAAAACCTGACTCGGCACAAATTTTGTGCCGGAAAAAACTCGGCTTATACTCGTATATACGGTATGCTTCCGTGTGTGTGTGTGTGTGTGTGTGTGTGTGTGTGTGTGTGTGTGTGTGTGTGTAAAGTCTCTTTTTGTCTTTGGCTATTCTTGAAATGTTTCCTTTTGGATTTTAGCAAAGTGAATATTTAATTCTGCTGTGTGTCCATGGAACTTCTTGTATTTGTGTGTTGATGCCCTTCCTCTAATTTGGGGAGTATTGGCTATTGTTCCTGTAAATGCTTTTTTTTTCTGTGCTATTCTTTCATTCTCTTTTCCATTTTGACTTAGAATATTCAAAGTTGGGACCCTCGATATTATCATATAGATCTTCAAGGCTCTGGGACCCTCGATATTATCATATAGATCTTCGAGGCTCTGTTTATTTTTCTTCAGTCATTTTTTTCTCTGCAAATTGTAGAATGAAAAAAATTATCAAATCTATCTTTAAGTTCATTGACTCTTTTCTTGACATCTCTAACCTGCTGTTAGGCCTGTCTAATAATTTTTTTATTATTTTTCAGCTCCTGAATCTTCATAGTTTGTATATCTCTGATAGAATCTATCTATCTTTTTTATGTAGATATTTAGTTTTTGAATATATTTATAACAGCTCCTTTAAAGTCCTTGTCTGATAGTTGCAACCATTGGATCACGGTCATGTTGATTTTCATTGACTAGTGTTCTGGGTCACTTTTTTCCTATTAACGTGAGTTTTTTTTTTTTTTTTTTTTTTTAACTTTTATAGGAGACAGTGTCACTGCATCACCTTGGCTAGAGTGCCAGGGTATTGTCACGGCTCGCTGCGACCTCAAACTCCTGGGCTCAAGTGACCCTCCTGACTCAGCCTCCGGAGCGCTGGGTTTTAGGTGTGGGTGACTGTGTTCTTGTCTTTGGCTGCTATTCTTGAAAATTTTCTTTTTGGATTTTAGCAGTGTCGCTGTAAATAGTCATTTTTGATTAGACATTGGACATTATAAGTGATATATTTTAGTGAGTCTGGATTCTGTTATATTTCTTTAAAGAGTTTGTTTGTTTTTTCTAAAGTAGACAATTACCTTGATTTCCAACCTCAAACTGTCTTCCTTGTCAGGAGCATCAGCTAAAATTTCTGCTCACTTTAATTTCTGACCAGTGTTTTTTGCTAGATCCTTTGGAATCTTCTCCACACTTACATAGGTTATTAATCATCAGATTTAGGCAGATTTTGTACCTTACTTGCAAATCTCCCTTATTACTGCCTTTTGGTTATTTTTTCACAGTTTTTAAATGGTGGTTTGTTGTTTTGTTAAGATTCCATAATTTGTTTGTCTATAGAAGGGGTAGTCTGACTAAACTACTGTGCTATTATCAGAAATCTTGATTACTTTCTAGTTTCCATTTCTCTGAGATTCCCAATCTGTCTGTTCATTATAATGGTATTTTCCTTTTAGTCCTTGAACATGTTTATAATACCTGCTTTAAATTTTTTTTTTTTTTTTTTTTTTTTTTTTTAAAGGCAAGCATTAAAAAAAATTTTTTTTTGGTAATTGTGGCCCAATGGCTTTTTATGGCAAATTTTTTTTGTTTTTTTACTTTCATTAATTTTTTATTTTTTATTTCTTTTCCAAAATAAAATTTTTTTTAATGGTTGCCGTTAAAAAAAAAAAAAAAAAAAAAAAAAAAATTTA
>CAUYPK010165780.1:0-15324 GCA_963574355.1 Loris lydekkerianus | reverse complement strand
GCTCAGTCTGGGGCCCCAGACAATGCCCAAAGTTCTCTGCACTCCTGCTCAAGCTCTCCCCAAGGCAGTTCAACTGAGTGCCAAGTCCAAAAACACCAAAACAGTTCACAGGTAAGGCCTTTCCGGTTTGCAGTCTCACTGCTGCTTGTACTTATGGTTGCTGGAGGGATTAGGTTGATCAAACACACGCAACCGCTTGCCAGTTTTCCACTGTTTTTGTCCTCCTCTTGGGATCCAGAAGACCCTTGCTGACTCCCTGTATCCTCAAAGGGATGATTATAGGCAGATCCCACCAGCCAGAGATGCCTGGATTCTTACTCCCCAGACTCACCGTGCCCTGTTGCAGGGAAGCTGTTACTCGGCTGCCATCTTTAATCTATCTCCATTGATCTACTTCTGGTTGCTATGAATTAGTTTTGTCTCTTCTAGAATATAATATTGATGGAATCATATACTATGCAGCTTTTTGCATCTGGCTGCTTTTACTTGACTAATGCTTTGGGGATTTATTTCTGCTTTTGCACATCTCAGTAGTTCATTCCTTTCTTTTCCTTTAACCACTGTAGAGTGTTCCATTGTTTGGACATATCACAGTTTGTTTATCCTTTCACTTTTTGATTGGGTGTTTTCCAGGTTGGAGCTATTGTGCATAAAGGTACATTTGCAGACAGATTTTAACACGCCACTTGCTTTTCATAGCAAATATTTTGTAATATCCAGGGGCTGGTGATACACAAAATATTTACAATTTGGTAAGGCCATTGGCCTTTCACCAACTTCCGGGACTGGGCTCTCCCTTCCTCCCCACTGTGCCCAGTGTTAACTTCTTGGTTGCGGGTCAGAGGGAGGTCCAGGGGCTCCCCAGGGTGAGCCAGGAGAGTACTGGTAGTCTAGGGGCTCATGGAATGACTACTTACCAAAGGGTAAATAATCCATAATACAATGTTGTGTTTTTTAATCACCACCTCAGCCATACCAGGGCATGTGCTGGCTTGAATGTCAGCTGTAAGAAAGTATTTTTCTGCTCTCCTGAAGTTCACAGATAATATAACTCGATTGCACAATTTAAAAAATGATCCTTTATTTCTCCGATTATAATGAAAAGGAGGAATAAGAGGACAGTAGTTTATGAATGTATTTCAATACACAAATGTGTGGGGCCACCTCTCCAGAACCTGAGGAGTCAGCCTGACTGCTTACTTCCGTAATATAGGTGACTCCCTATGTTCTGGAGATGGTTGGTATTGGTGTCTAACTACCAAGAACCACAAGTGTGATTTTCTGACCTGGTGGACAATCCTTAGCCAAGTTTCTAAAAATAAAAGCTTCTATCATTTTATGTGGGAGATGCAATTCCTGGAAGACTCAGAGGCTATTAAAAATAAAAAGGACTTGGTGGCCAGGCATGGTGGCTTACACCTGTAATCCCAGCACTCTGGGAGGCCAAGGAAGGTGGATTGCCTGAGCTCACAGGTTCGAGACCAGCCTGAGGAAGTGTGAGACCCTGTCTCTAAAAAGAAAAAAAAAAAAAAATAGCCAGGCATTGTGGCTGATGCCTGTAGTCCCAGCTACTTGGGAGGCTGAGACAAGAGAATCGCTTGGGCCCAAGAGTTCGAGGTTGCTGTGGGCTATGAGGCCATGGTACTCTACCAGGGGCAACAAAGTGAGACTCTGTCTCAAAAATAAAATAAAATAAAACAGGAGTTGGTGTTTAAAGAACAGTGTTAAATTCTGGGCTCTGATGATTACTAACAGGGCTTTTACCTCCAAATAAGGCTAAATTACTGGTGAAAATATTGATGTATTTCTATTCTGCCTGGTTAATAGTATAAGAATAATTGAGAAAGCAGGAAAAAATCACTTCTCAGCCTTTTGGCTAAGCTTAAGTGTGAGAGAGCAGGAAAATTTTCTTTTTTTGTTTTAACTTGTGATTCTTCCAAGTAATGAAAATTCAGTACACATTCTAATATGAACTTGTTAGTTCAAATTAATTATTGTGAGAAGTTTCCTATCATATACCTTAGCCAATAATAATGATATTGAATATATAAAACCATCAGACAGTATTAGAAGGGCTAGAAAATGTTCTAATGTATTTGCTCAGAACCATGTTCAGAATTAACTCTGAATCATGAGGAGAAAAAGCCCCAATGTTATGGTTAATCCTAAGAGAAATTATTTTTTTTGAGACAGAGTTTCACTATGTCACCCTCAGAAGAGTGCTATGGCATCACAGCTCACAGCAACCTCAAACTCTTAGGCTTAATTCTCTTGCCTCAGTCTCCTAAGTAGCTAGGACTACAGGTGCCCTCCACAATGCATGGCTATTTTTTAGTTATAGTTGTCCTTGTTGTTTGGCAGGCCTGGGCTGGGTTCAAACCTGCCAGCTCCAGTTTATGAGGCTGGTGCCCTAACCGCTGAGCTACAGGCGCTGAGCCTTAAGAGAAATTCTTGATCTATTGAGACTTCAAGTAACCTAATGATTCCCAATTTAGCAGAAAGTTGCTGGAACCATTTGATATGAGTCCTTGTACCAAAACATAGCCAAGGCAGGGTGATTATTATTGTAAATTATAACAATCAATCAAGAAATCAGATTGGGCAGAGGGTGGGAGGGAGGTGAGGGACAAAAATTTACATATTGGTGGGTGGTGCCTATGGCTTAGTGGGTAGGGTGCCAGCCCCATATACTGAGGGTGGCGGGTTCAAACCCGGCCCTGGCCAAACTGCAACAAAAATATAGCCTGGCATTGTGGTGGGTGCCTGTAGTCTCAGCTACTCGGGAGGTTGAGGCAAGATAATCACCTAAGCCCAGGAGTTGGAGGTTGCTGTGAGCTGTGTGATGCCACAGCACTCTACAGATGACAATAAAGTGATACTCCGTCTCTACAAAAAAAAAATAATAATAAATTTACATCTTGGGTCAGGTTCCGTGGCTCACAGGATTATAAGGTGGCCTGTAATCCTAGCACTTTGGAAGTTCGAGGCAGGTGGGTCGCCTGAGCTCAGGAGTTCAAGACCAGACTGAACAAGAGAGAGACCCAATCTCCACTAAAAATAGAAAAACTAGGCTGGGTGCGGTGGCTCATACCTGTAATTCTAGCACTCTGGGAAGCTGAGGTGGGT
Organism: Loris lydekkerianus; assembly: GCA_963574355.1. Taxonomy (NCBI): domain Eukaryota; kingdom Metazoa; phylum Chordata; class Mammalia; order Primates; family Lorisidae; genus Loris; species Loris lydekkerianus. Next base: position 12,198 of record CAUYPK010165780.1, on the reverse strand, counting down.
GGATTGCCTAAGCTCACAGGTTCGAGACCAGCCTGAGCAAGAGCGAGACCTCATCTCTAAAAATAGGCAGGTACTGTGGTGGGCACCTGTAGTCCCGGCTACTTGGGAGACTGAGGCAAGAGAATCACTTGAGCCCAAGAGTCTGAGATTGCTGTGTGCTATGATGCTATGGCACTCTACTAGGAGTGATAAAATGAGACTCTGTCTCAAAAAAAGAAAAGAAAAGAAAAGAAAAACTAGTTGGGTGTCGTGGTAGGTGCCTATTGTCCCAGCTACTTCAGAGGCTGAGGCGAAAAGATTGCTTAGAGCTGGAGAGTTTGAGGTTGCTGTGAGATATGGTACCATAGTACTCTACCTAGGGTGACAGAGTAAGACTCTGTCTCAAAAAAAAAAAAAAAAAAAAATTTACATATTGAATACAATGAGCACTGACCTGGTGGCCAGCACACTGAACGCACCTACTTCAGCATTATACAGTGTATTCAGGTAACAAACATTTGTACCCCCTTGAAATTTTGAAATAATAATAAAAAAGGAAAGAAATCACACCTATAATTTCTAAGCAATGGCTGGGTATGGCAGATCGTGCCTGTAATCCCAGCATTTTGGGAAGCCAAGGCTGGAAGATCCTTTGAGGCCTGAAGTACAAGACCAGCCTGGACAACATAGTGAGACTTTGCCTCTGCAAAAAATAATCAAACAGGCATGATGGCTCACGCCTGCAGTCCCAGCTACCCAGGAAGCTGAGGTAGGAGGATTGCTTGAGCCCAGGAGTTTGAGATTGCAGTGAACTGTGATCATGCCACTCTAGTCGGGGTGATAGAGTAAGACCCTATCTAAAAAGCCAAAATGATTTCTAAATAAAACAATATCATTACAACAATTTGAGAATGAATTGAGTTTAAACATATATTCTTGGTAAACAATCTAAAAAAATATGTACATATAGGTAAAATCACTTGGATTAAAGAATAAAAGGAATATTTTATAATTTGATGCATATAGATACATATTAATTTATATTATCATACCAGTTACAAAATATTTTGAATATCATCTTTCCTGCATGAATGTCTAATAGGACATTTGGGAACAGTATGAAACAGGACTCACTTTACTGTGTAGAGGTGCTGTCACAGTAAGCATAACAGTTCTGGGCCATGCCTCTTACGTGCCAAGAGCACTATCTGATCATGGTGATAACCCAAACCATCCCCATACACTTCCCAGAATGCTCTCCAGGAACCTGACAGGTCTCTTTGTCAACCATTTGCAGGTTAGGTGGTTAAAAGCAGAGGCTGGGTTATAAGAAATCAGCCCTTGAGTGTCTGAGCCTTAGGAGATTAGTTTCTCCTGCTAATCTATGAAGCCTCCTCCTCCAAGAAGTGTACAATCTGCAGTAGTACCAATTCCCCACCTTACAGGTTCAGAGCAACTTGCCTAAGATCATAAAGAAAGTGGCCAAGCCAGGATTCAAACCCAGCCTGCCTCTCAACCCCTTTACTGTGAATGCACTCCTGTGGGATAACCAATCTTACTGTTCCTGTGTCCCAGATGCAAAGCAGAGGTTCAGGAGGCCCAGGGGAGGACCTGGCAGTGCTAAGGTTTGAAACCAGTATTCTCTTGCCTCAGAGCCTGTGGGTTTTTTTAAACCTGTAGTCTTCATTCAAAACCAGACTCACACACCAGGGGTGTGTGTGTGGAAAAAGTCACTGGGATGAGGTGAGAAAGCATAAAAACATCTATTCATATCTACTATTTAAAAATGGAATAATTTAAGTGTTATTACCAACATATACACTGATAGTAGTTCCTGTACAAATAAATAAATATATACATATTGGGAGTACATCTCAAAATACTCTTTACTCTTAGGAGCTTAATCAAAAAAGGAAGGATGCCAATGCTTCTGCCTGCTAAGTAGCAAGGCCTCCCCGCCCCCATCCTGGGAACAGTCAGTAGAGAAGGCGATGGTAAGTCCAGTGTGGGCTTAGAGCCTGACCACCTGGGTTCAAGTCCCCAATCTGCCACTTCCTAAGCTGTCTGACCTTGGGCAAGTGACTTCATCATCTGGCCTCAGTTTCTTCATCTGTAAAATGGAAATTATAGCAGCTGTTACTTCAGAGAGTTGAGGTGAGGGACAAATCAGTTAACCCATGTGAAATGCTGAGAACAATGCCTGGTACCCAGGTAAGTGCTAAGTGAATATGAACTATAGTTATTATCATTAACCCTGCTGTGCACGTTAAAAGACAGGCGCAGAGAGCTGAAATAATGAGGTAATAACAATGAGTGGAGCTGGGATCCCCAACTCCATTAGTGACCACAGCTGCACCTGGAAGAGGAACCTGTTTTCTCCTCTGCAAGGTGAGTTAATAGCAGCATGCACCTCACAGAGCTCTCTTGGGAGGGAAAGAGTTCTTCTGGAAGAAGAGATAGTCCTCTGTCCCTGTTTCACACAGGGACTGACTTAGAGAAAAGTCCAAAAGGCTCAAGGGCAGTGAGACTGTGCAACATCAGGAGCGGGTCAGACACCCCCTCTAGTGGTGGAAGCGACCTCAGCAGCCACAGGTCCTGGAGGCTTATTCTATGACACTCAGGGTACTCACTGAATGCTGGGAGTAACCCGAAGCACAGAGAAACTGTGACACTGCTCCAGGCCCACCTAACTAGTAAGGGCTAAATAGAGCCAGGAAATGAATCTCACCAGTCTGGCCCCAGAGCCTACACTCTTTCTTTCCAAAAACTCCGACTTAGCTTGCCAGCACAGGGTTCTTGGATTCTTGGGCAGGGGCCCTTCTTTGAGGTCTAGGACTAAGAGGGCCCTGCAGGAGGCTTGCCATCTCTGGCTCCATCCACCAAATGCTAGTGGCTCCTTTGATGACCAGGATGTTCCTGATGCTCTCACACATATCCGACTCCTGATGAGAAGGAACATTTGAGAATCTCTGGATGGAGATTCCCTCACATCTTTGGCTGGGTTCTCTCCTGCCAAAGTCAGGCTTCCATCCTGCTTTCCCTCTAGTTTCTTTCTTGGTCAGTTCCCCCCTCTCCCTCTCCACCACACACTCCTCATGCCCACACTAAGCTTCTCCACATCCAGATAGACTGCTCCAAAACGACGGAATGTTCCCTGGACCCCAGGTGAGGGAAACAGGGCTTCAGCCGCTGCCTGTCAAACTCAGGAGTGCTGGGTTGGGGTATTCGGGGTTCTCTATGACTCCAGGGCCAAACTTGAGCTCCAGGAAACGGCGGTAGTTGTTAGGCGCTTGTGCCATGAAGCCAGCAAAGGGCAGAGGCACCAGAGGCTGCAGGAAGTGCTCAGGGAACTCGACATCCTGCCGGTGGTCTAGCCATGTGTCCTTGGTCATGACTCCATTGCGGGGGTAGAAGGGCCACAGGTCCACATGTAGGTGGTTGCTCTCACTGTACTGCACGCGGAAAAAGTCACCCTCCACAGCCTTCTCCCACACGAAGCCGCGCTCATCCACCACAGAACCAGCTTCAGCTCCCCGCAGCTGCTCGCAGTTGCCCACGTCCTCCAAGTAGATGCCCAGATCAACATCGTAGTCCCATGGGATAATGTCCCCATGGCGGGCCGCCCCCAGCAGTGAACCGCCCTCCAGCCAGTAGCGTACACCTGCGGCCTCCAGCACTCCCACCACATATCGCGCAGTCTCCCGAAGTGCACGCAGACAGCAGGGGGGCGTCCAGCGCTCTTCGTATAGGTAGGCCGGTGTGTCGCCCACCACTGTGCTGAAGCACCGCGTGGTCTCCTTGGTGCAGCCGAACCACTCAAGCCGCCCGCCCTCCCAGCTCACCAGGCGGATGCCCAGCGAGTGTAGCAGTGCCGCCCGCCGAGCGCGCCCCTCACGCTCCGCCTTCCAACGCGCGTGGGCTGTGGCCAGCGGGGGCTGACTTGCTGCGGCAAAGGGCAAGTCCAGCAGCTGCACCGCCCAGCCACGAAGGGCGGTCTGCAGGAAAAGGCTAGTGCTCACAGGCCGGGCCAGCGGTGCCGAGAGGTTGAAGAGGTCACATGCACGAAGGAGCACCACAGCATCCCCGTCCAGGGCATCGCAGCGGGGTGCAGTGGGTGCTTGGCCATAGCGGGCGGTCCACTCTCGAAGGCTAATGTTCAGGGACAGGCACCGGGCAGGGTTGGCTGTGGCCACGGGGGCGGCCACCAGGCGTGCACTTCCCGCCCGGAGCACCTCTGCCATGCGCTCCAGCTGGCCCAGTGCCTCAGCCCGAGCCCCATCAGGCACCAAGGCCACGAACTCGGTGGCCACGTATGTCTCTGGACGAGAGGCTGCAGCAGGCCGGTCCAGGGCAGGCTGGAGAAGCGCCAGGCGAACATTGGGAATGCGAGGCAGGGCCAGGGGTGGGTAGGGGAGCGTGTCGGCCACCACCACCACGGGCTGGGCGGGGTCCTGCTGTAGGAAGGAGTCCACCAGTTCGGGCACCGCGTTGTCAAATGCTTCGAACTCCCGCACTAGGATGGTGACACGAGGCCCAGAGGCAGATGCACGACGAGGGCCCCGGGCCCTGGAGTTCCTAGGCTGGTGCTGCAGCCACGAGACATAGAAGAAGACCAGGAGATTGAGTGTGATGGCGGCTGCCAGAGCAGCCTGGCAGCGGGTGAGCCGCATGGGGCCGAGCTCAGGCCCTAGCTGGGCCTCCAGGCATCCTGGGGAGGGGAGATGGAGGAGAACTGCAGTTGGGTATCAGAACCGCCTCCCTCCCCCAACTCAGCCTTGTCTGGATTCTCCAGCTCTTTCTCAGTGTCCTTTCCTTTCTCTGTTTGGCTTCAGCTCTGATATCTGCTCTTCCAGGAAGCCTTCCCTGACTTCCCAGGCTGGGTCATGCACCCCCACTGGGCTGCTTTAGCTCCCTGGGTCCCCCAAATACAGCCTAATCACCTGAAGTCATCACTGAGTGGGGAAGGGTCACTGGGTTGTGATACCCATGAGGGCAAGACCTGAGCCTGTAGGTCAGCAGCTAGGGAGCTAGCCACATACATTGGAGCTGGTCGGTTTGAATCTAGCCAGGGCCTGCCAAACAACAATGACAACTACTACTACAACAACAAAATAGCCAGGAATTAAGGCAAGTGCCTGTAGTCCCAGCTACTTAGGAGGCTGAGGCTTAAGCCCAAGAGTCTGAGGTTGCTGCAAGCTGTGATGCCACAGCACTCTACCCAGGGCGACAGCTTGAGATCCTGTCTTAAAAAAAAAAAAAACAAAACCTGAGTCTGTTTCTTGTTGGCTCAATGCCCACAGAGGTGCTCTATAAGGTTTTTCTTTTCTTATTTTTTGTTGTTGTTGTTTTTGGCCGGGGCCGGGTTTGAACCTGCCACCTTCTGCATATGGGGCTGGTGCCCTACTCCTTGAGCCATAGGTGCCACCCATCTTTAAGTCTTTTCAATTGAATCACCTTCCTGTCCACATTCTTACCCCATCCTTCTCTGTCAACTTCTCATTCAGATTCCAGTGCAGTTATAAACGCCCTAACCCCATCCCCAAGCCCAACTTTCAACTCCCACCATTCTCTCCTCCAGAAAGCCCCCGCTGAATTCTCCCTTCCTTCCCTCCCTCCAGGTGAGGCTGATGCGGCAACACCCAAGCATTATTCCCAAGCCTCTCCCCTGCTCCCTGTTTCTGACCTCCTCAAATCTTGTGCCATCTGGTCATCTCCCTGATGGTCAGCCAGATCATTTTGGTTTGTAAGAAAGGCCAGAAATATTTTGATTGTTTTAAACTCAGAATTATCCCCCCCTCCCTTTTTTTGAGACAGGGCCTAACTCTGTCACTTAGGCTAGTGTGCAGTGACGTGATCATAGCTTGCTCCAACTCTTAGGCTCAAACGATTCTCCTGACTCAGCACCTCTTGAATAGCTGAGACTATAGGGGTGCATCACAATGCCTGGCTAACTTTAGTATTTTTTTTAAACACTGGCTAACTTTAACTTTTTTTATAGAGATGGAATCTCACTATTGCTAAGGCTGGACAATTTTTAAATGTTGGCCACTAATTAATTTGTTCTTTTAATGGCGTAGATAAAACTCATAGAAACAGGAAGTAGAATAGTAGGTGCCAGGAGTTGTGGGGAAGGAGATGAAGAGTTGTGTAATGGGTACAGAATTTCAGTTTTGCATGATGAAAAAGCTCGGAGATTTGTTTGCATAATATCATGAATGTACCTAACTACTAAACTGTGTACTTAAAAATAGTTAAGATGGTACATTTTATATATGTATTTTGTTATGATTAAAACTATTTTTATAAAAAAGTGTAATGGGTCACATCTAGATACTGCCAGGCTTAGGACACTCTGCTCTCACTTCATTCATTGGCCAAACTCCCAAATGAGCCCCATATAGTGCTGTCTCCCTGTCCCCATCATAGACTTCAAAGATTTGGCTGTTCTCCAACACAGGTGGTTCTGGGCAGGTACTCAAAAAAGTTTCCCCATGGAACTTTTATAGGTTTCTGCCCTTTTCAGAGAGAGGACATCCCACTAATCTTCGTACATCTTAAATACTTCTGATCCCACCTCCCCATTTCTATAGCTCCTCCTTCAATCTAGGTCTATCCAGGTTCCTACCCAACTTCCCTCTCATCTCTAGCCCAAGTCTCCTCTTAATGGTAGCCAGAAGAGTCTTCCTAAAGCACAAATATGACCTTTCCTTTCCCTGCTCAGAATTTGCCATGGCTCCCTAGTGCCTGAAGAAAAGTTTAAATTTCTTATAACATCCACCATTCCAGCCCATCTCTTGCCATGCCCTCCTCCAACATTATGCCTAAGTCACCCAGAACTTTTTCTCAAACAGGTCTTATTTCTAAGTGCTTGCATTCTGTTCCTTCTGTCTAGAATATTCTCCTTTCAAATACTGCTCCTCCTGAAGAATGCCTTATGTTTGAAGTCTCAGCTCAGATGCCCCTTCCTCCAGGAAGCCCTTCCTGAACCCCCAGCTGGGGAAGGTACTCCCTCTAGGCTCCCCAGCCCTGCCCATTTTGTTTCATCAGATGGGGATGGATGTGTCTGCCCTGCACAATGTACTTAGGGCCCTACCCTGGTCTTCTTGAGCACAAGTAAGTTTGATGGCCAGAGGAGGAGATGCCATGGGCTGATGAGGATGTGAGGGCAACTGAGAAGGAGACAGGAATCATCTAGTACCCTCACAAGGTTGGTTCTGGCCTCAAAGTGAACCCTAGGGCTACAAAACCCTTGGCCGGGGCAAGGTGAATAAAATGATTTTGAAGGTCTAAATGTTCTATACTTTTCTGTATCGGGAGGATAATAATACCAACAATTCTATCAGCTCACCTTGTGCCAGCTCCTGTTCTAAGCACTTTGGGTATTTTTGCTTATTCAACCCTTTTGTTATGATCACAATTAAAGATGAGGAAACTGGGTGGTGCCTGTGGCTCAGTGAGTAGGGCGCCAGCCCCATATACCAAGGGTGGCGGGTTTGAACCTGTCCTCCGCCAAACTGCACCAAAAAATAGCCAGGCATTGTGGCTGGCACCTGTAGTTCCAGCTACTCAGGAGGCTGAGGCAAGAGAATTGCCTAAGCCCAAGAGCTGGAGGTTGCTGTGAGCTGTGATGGCACTGCACTCTAGAGAGGGCGACAAAGTGAGACTCTGTCTCTAAAATAATAATAATAAAGATAAGGAAACTGAGGCACAGAGAAGTGAAGCAAATCGCTCAAGGTCGCATAATTGGGAAATGGGAGACCCAAGATTTGATCCAAGAAGCTGCCTCTAGAGTTGTGCTTTAAATCAATAAACTCCACTGTCTCCCTTGGGTCCACTAGGAAGGCCCAACACAGACAATCTTTGGTGAGCCTTCCCCAACCCTAACTTGACAGGTGCTTTCAAAGCTAAATATAATAAATAAATAAATAAATTCAACTCATTAACTCTTCAAACATATTTATCAAGTGTTCTCTGTGACAGACCCTGTGTTCTGAGGACACAGGATGAACAAGGTAGTCATTGTGTTGGCCTACCAGAAAACAACAACAACAAAAAGATACAAAGGAGCAACTTACAGGTAGGGCAAGAAACTAGCAAGGGACATGAGAACAAAACAGGAATTTGCCTTAGAAGAAGTGGTCAGGGAAGGAGAGAATAGTTAACCTGAGCCCTTATTAGTCTCTCTGTTCCCCATAAAACATTGTAAGTGAATCCAGATTCTCTTCAGGTTTGAGCCTCAGCCCCTGCATCTGGAGAATAGGAATATGATGGGTAGAAAAAATGAAATGTGAGAAAGCCTTTGAGAATGAGGAAAGGGCAGTTTCCAAATGAGTGCTAGTGACATTGAGGACTTCTTACCTCCTGGGTTGCAGGGTGGGGGAGATCCAGAAGGGTAGTTTCAGCCCATATCAGCTGCACTGCTGAGAAAAGGAGAGTCAGAAGACCCTATACAGCATATACAGCCAATACAGCATAAGAGAACACAATTTCATCTTACCCACAGAAGTGGCTACTAGAAGGTCAGGGAATCTTTTCTTTTGAAGTTCCATAAGCTTGAGCACCACTTGGGGAGGGGTGGGTGGGAGGGAGTCAGTTATCATAGCAATCTATAACCATCCCTCTCTCATGAATGTGTTCAGAAAAGGTAGGGCTAGAAGTGACAGAAGCTGTTACCATGACAACCCCTCCCTAGATATACTCCACCTTGACAGACAAGCTTCAAACACCCCACTCTTTATCAGGCCTGGCTCCTAGGGTCATTGGAAAAAGGGGTGTGTAGCTGCCCTGTTACCATAGTAACTAAGACTGAGCCTTGCCTGTTTTTCACTTTCCTGAGGATGGTCCAGGCCCTGTAACCATAGCAACTGTGCCTCAGCAGAGCAGCTCCTCCTCTAAATAAAAACACCTGGTGGATTTGGTCCATAGATGATGGTTACCATGGTAATGCCAGCAGGGTGGCTGGGGGGGGGGGTTGGGTAAGAGGTGTATTTCTCTTGGAGATCAGTGTACTTGGGAATGGGGGTCCTTTCTGCCTGAGTGCCAAGTGGGAAGGGTTGTCACAGTAGTGCTGAGGGCAAAGCAGAAGGAGCACTAGAGACTTAGGTTACCTTAGCAACCTTCTCTTGATGTGGAGTCCAGAAAGGTTTGGGGCTCTACAACCACAAGGTTGGAGGGGAGACTGGGGGGCTCCAGGCTGGGGAAGGGTTACCATGACAGCCGACCTGGCCAGGAATCAGAAAGGATGGGGTCAATGTTGAAACTGTCCCCTGGTGGTCGCCCTTTCCTTCAAAAAGGACAAGTGATTGTCCAGGAGAGTGGTATTTGGGTCCGAAAGGGGTAAGATTTTGTTTTGGGGAGAAGTGGTAGAAGGGGGGCAAAAGTCTTGCTTTTGCTAGGGTGACGCTCATCTGGGGACTGGGTCACTCACAAGACCCACTTCGGGGTGCACGGCCCCGCTCCGCCTGTCCGCCCCATCGGCAGGCACGCAAGTATTCAGGATAGACCCGGGTGGGCAAGGCTCCCGCCGAGCCTGGTGCTCGCCGCCGACCCCCCCGTACCCCCCCGCCCCCGTCCCCAGCAGGGCGCGCTCGGGGGGGGGGGGTGGCGCGGCCGCGCAGGCGCGCGAGGCACAGTGGGCGCGCGGACCGGCCCCGGGGCCTCCATGATGGAGGAGCGAGCCGCCGCTGCGGTCGCTGCCGCCGCCTCCTCCTGTCGCCCGCTCGGCTCCGGCGCGGGCCCCGGCCCGACTGGGGCCGCCCCGGTCTCTGCCCCTGCCTCCGGGCCCGGCCCGGCGGGTAAAGGAGGCGGCGGCGGAGGCAGCCCTGGACCCACGGCAAGCCCGGAGCCTCTGAGCCTGCCTGGGATCCTGCACTTTATCCAGCACGAGTGGGCGCGCTTTGAAGCCGAGAAGGCCCGCTGGGAGGCCGAACGCGCAGAGTTGCAGGTGAGCGCCGCCCCAGGACCCCCGACCCCTCACCCGGCCCGGCCCGTCCTCACCCGCCGCCGCCGCTGCCGCCATCTTGGAGCAATGGCCGCCGGGACGGCCGGGGGGGGGGGGGCGGGAGGGGACCGCTACGGTCCCGGAGAGCGAGTGAAGGGCCGTCCCAGGGGGGTCCTGAGGGGACCCAGGGGCGGGAGGCGACCGGTTCGACTTGAGGTGGGAGTGTGGGGACCCGGGAGCGGGAGAGATTGACCGAGACCGGCCGAGAGAAAGGTTAAGAGAGGCCAGAACCCGCTGGGAGTGGGAGTGGGAGTGGGACTGAGCACGTCGGTGGAGGGGCTACAGAGAGAGACGACTCGGTGCCAGGAGGGAAGGCTGAGAGAACTCGGGGAAGGGTGTGGAGAGGTGTTGAAGGGGTCTGAGAAGGACCTGAGTGGTCTCGTATGGGAGTGAGTAAAAGCTCGCAGGGTGCCAAGGACTCCCTCCTCCGTCCCTGGCGACCAGGTTTGGGATAGAGGGAGCGTCTAGGGGGCCCTTGAGATCCGGTCGAGAGCGGCTCTTGGCCGGCAGCCGCGGGGAGGAGGGAGAGGAAGTCCGGGAGCCTGGAATGGGGTGTGTTTGGGGGCGTTTGAATGGGGAACATTCAAAAGATGGCTGTGTAAGGACACTGGCCGTGGGGGGAGGTTTTCGAAGGGTCCTAGGGTGAAAGTGCATTCCTTGCCCACTGAGGAAGAAACTTTGGGGAGTTCGGACAGCTTGCCGAGTAGGGTTCCCCGGGGTGGAAGCGTGGGCAAGGGAGAGGATGTACCCTAGATATGTCCAGCTGGAAGAGCTTGAGAGTGGAAGCGCTAATTTGGGAGCATGGAGGAGTGGTGGCGATGGAGGTGAGTGTAGGATGTCAGGTAGAGAGCCCTTCACCGGAGTAGGGGTTAGTCCAGCATGTCCAGTGTGGAGATGAAGGGTCCTGGGATGGGGCCAATGAGGAGGGATGGGGTACCCTGGGATGATGTATTGGGAGGAGAGCATTTTGTAGACAGGAAGGCAGAGTGAGGTGGCATCTCAGGGGAACCCTGGGAGGAGATGTGTTTGTGGAAGTTTCTGGGAAAGGACCTCATGGTTTGTGAAGTAGTTTGGGAGCAAGATGTGCCTGGGGATGATGAATGGAAGAGGACTTTGTGACTTACTGAAGTGTCAGGTCCATTTGTAGTGTCTAAAGAAGCCTGGGAATCAGAGATGGGAGGATTTGAGGGGATCTGAGTATGGACCACCAGGAGTCTGAGTGTTCTTGGGCTGGGGTATCTTTAACAGAAGTTGTCAGTACTTGCTTCTAGCAGCCCATCTTTCCCCTTTTGATTTGATGTTTCCTATCTAGTTGAAGTAGGTACACAAATAACTGATTAGAATTTTGTCCAGGAGCATCCAGCAATTCTCCCACCTCCACTGGGAATCTTAGCTTTCTGTAGCTAAGGCTTGGTGCTGAGGTGGGAGAGGAGTCTTTATGTAAGCACTTTTCGCTTTTGTGTCCTGATCCTGATCTCTGGAGCTCTTCCCCAGCATACATCTCATTTGATCTTCTAAATGTCCCATTGTGTAGGTAGTGCAAGTGTCTTATCTCACTCAGCAATAACGAGCAGCTGCTATTTATTGAGCACATACTGTGTCTGGGGCACTGTATTATGCACTTTAAAGACATGCATCATTTAATTCTTGTAACATGTGGGAGGGTAAATGATATCTGCTCCCCCCCCTTTTAAAAAATGTTCAGAAGAGGAAATGGAGGCTTTAAGAAGGATTCCAGCAGAGGAGTGACAAGGCTCTATACCTCTCTGCCCATGCAGTATATCTCTCTGCCGCCCTGTAAAGATGAAAACACTGGTTCAGTCTGCCGCCCTGTAAAGATGAAAACACTGGTTCAGGGAAGCTAAATGACCTCCTCACAGTCACCCAGCAGTCATGGTGATACCAGAATTTCATCTTCAGTAGGTTCTTGGTCTTGGTGGTTTGAAGAATGAATCCATGGATCACAGATCAGTGGTAAGACAGGATTTATTTTACAGAAAAGAATACAAAAACAACAAAGCTCCTGGCAGAGATAAACAACACAGGTCAGGGGGAGAAAGCTCTCTCTTCCTGGGCTTTTTTTTTTTTTTTTTTATTATAGATAAAAATATGCACCATAGATGTGGCCCAACCCATCACCCTCCCTCCACTCAAACCTCCCCCCTCCCTTCCCCTTCCTTGGTCCTTTCCTCATAGTCTTGAGGTATAGTTGGGTTATA